>JAQIWG010005413.1:0-14557 GCA_034695025.1 Chamaedrilus cognettii | reverse complement strand
GTCACGCCGAAACCCAGGAATTTCTGTCACGCCGAAACCCAGGAATTTCTGTCACGCCGAAACCCAGGAATTTCTGTAACGTTGAAACCCAGGAATTTCTGTAACGCCGAAAGTCAGGAATTTCTGTCACGCCGAAACCCAGGAATGGAATTTCTAGAACGCTGAAGCCCAGGAATTTATCTCATTTCGTGGGATAGCTTGACATCTTGTGCAAAGAATTAGGCCACGCCTCCAAACTCGCGCTATTTCTCGCGGATGATTGAAATTTTTCATACTCTTGGGTCTCCCCTTACCTAAACGACGCAGCCCCTACCTCCCAGCCCCGCAGATGATAGGAAAAGACTTGAGAAAGGCGCACGAGTTTTCGAGCAAGATTGAACATGTTCAATGTTTTGCGAGTTCTCGTTGACTGCTAGAAAATATATCGTACACGAGCGAGAATTGCACTGCGAAATCTCGCTTTATGCGTGATCTCGTCCACTGCGAGATGTATCTCGCTGAGGGCAAAATTTTGCGAAGGACGAGATCTTGCCGAGTATATCTCGCTGTCTGCGAGATACATCTCGCAGAGGGCGAGAACTCGCGATCTCGCGGTCATTTCTCGCGCGTGGACACCGGGCTTAAAGTTTCGTTGAATTGTGATCTAACGAATTGATGCCATTTATTCAAGTTGTGCTACACGTGGAAAACTGCGCTCTCGACAAGATCATTGAACTTGTGGATGTGTTGCAAGACAAGCCATTGTCTAGTTGTAGGCTAGTAGCACAGTGCCAAGCGATGCTTCTAGCTCCACAGCCTGTCTCTCAGTACAGGCTTTTAATCATCTCCTTGAGCTGTATTGAGTGAAACCTGGGAGCTGTAATAATAATATCAGGGCATTGAGTCAGTGGAAAGAGTTCAGCGGAATTCATTGGTTGTGGGAGGAAAGTTCAAGGGAAGCCTGGAGTAATAAATTATTTCAACGCTGTACAGTGCGCTTGTGTATATCCCAGCAGGCAGTGCGGCGGTCTGAGTAGGCGAAGAAGCAAGGAGACCTTGGCATAACTGAATAACTGTTACACAGTGTATCTCTGTGGTAGTACTGGTAAATAGATGGCTTTTGTTGATCGTCATGTAATGGAGGCATTCCGATGAAATCAGAGATACTAAGTCTCAATTTTAGTAGTAAGCGGCATGAATGATGTATTCTATTTAAATATATATGCAAATCCTATTGTAAATGTGCAACCAGTAATTTTCAGGATATGCAAGTGTACTCGTGTATCACTAATTAACATTATCTACACTAACTATACTACACCATATTAATAATGTTAATAACTACGAAAACACTTTTCTTTCAACTATAATACTAGCTACTTTTATATTTATGAGCTGAATCAGTTGAAAATTGACAATAAAATCGAAATCTATACAATATGGCGTTCAGTGAGGAAGACGGTATAGTAGTGCAATATTTACACCAAAATCAGAATTGCAGTGCGTTTTCTTATGGCATTTCCTGATAAGGGATGAAAACTTGGTGCACAAAATGTCTTTCTGCATAAGATTGATGCAACTGGTTCATGCAGGCGTCAAGCGGGCAGCGGTAGACTACGTACTGTAAGAAATAACGCATCAGTGGCGAGTGGGTCTTGGTGCGTGTGTTGAGGCCAAAGGAGGACATTTTGAACACACAAATGTATCTCTGAATTGCGAATAATCGCAGAATATTCATCATCCTGCTATTTTTTACACAAAAAGTCGTTCTAATTTGTATGAATTCAGTGGTTGTTGGATCATATAAATTATACTGAGACAGAAGATTGCAGTGAAATGCATGGGTGCAGCCTGCCTTACTTACAATCACTTACCTTACAATCATTCTGCTATTATAAGATGTGCACATTTCTGCAGAGCACTAGATTTTGTCAGTGTGACAGATCTCCTATTTCATAATCAAACTAAAAATATGTCAGTTTTGCTGTGCTGAATTTATTAATCTAATATAAATTTTTGGCTTTTCTTGAGCTATGTTACATTGATAGAGACAGCCATTTCATGTATTGAACTGTCCCATGGTGTGATTTGATCTAAAATTGTTTATAGAATTCTTTCATAGGCTGTTCATAGACTGCGATCAACCTGAATATTAGTGTGAATTAAACTGAGTAATATTAAAAAGTAAATAGTGCAAATAAGTGAATTAATCAAATTCAATTTTACTTTTCTTTTTACATTTTAGAAATTGCCTTTTTTCTGTTATGATGTGTTCTAGTACCAATGTGCTCATTTATATGAGCACATTGTAAGCTTATTATCATAAGCTTATTAGCCTTCAGAGGGTTTCTTGAAGGATCTGTTTGCCCAGGAAATCATGTAGACTCTTAGGCTATTTTATCCTCTTTCTCCTCTCCTCCTTGTCTGGGTTTCCTAAGTTGTATCTGCCTGGGGCCTCATTCAGGAAGCGATCTTAGTTGTCAATTAACTTAACTTAACTTAAATCATTGCCAATTGCAATTGTCATTTTATTGGAAACTCCGCACAGTCGCGCGCGGTGCGAATGTATTTTATTTGTTTTAAATTTGAGTCGGGATAAAATTTAAGAAAATCTTATAAAATATGCACAAATGAGGCCCCTGGTGTCCAAAACGAGTCGAGATCACCGGTGACTTCTTTCGGTGCCGAAGCCCGTGTTATTTTTATATGGGCTTGTTATTATTTTTAGGTAAATGTTGTGCGCGATGATGTTAAACTGACTGCGCAGGCCGAGAGGACGACAAGAAGTTAAAGATTGACTTCAGGACGATTCCCTGCAAGGTCTGCAACGCGCCGTCTTCCGGCTTTCACTTTGGTGCTATTACCTGCGAAGGGTGCAAGGTGAGCAAACCAATTCTTTTTCTTTCGAGTTAGGCCGAGTTGTTCAATAGCGAGTTATTTGAATCGTAGTTGAAAGATCACAGATTATTTGAATAACTCCCCAATATTGGCGCGTTATTCAAACAATCCTGGTTCTAATTTGCGAGATCTGATTGGGTCTTGACGTCATTTTTGTTGTGTGATTATTTAAAACTAAATAACTCTCGATTGAGCAACTGGGCCTTAGATATTATATGTGTGTAGCGTTTGGGTCAATCAATTTTTAGGCCCAGTTGTTCAATCGAGAGTTATTTGATTTTAAATAGTCATAGAACGGAAATGATGTCACTATCCAATCAGATCGCCCAAATTCGATCCAGGATTGTTTGAATAACACGTTAATATTAGGGAGTTATTCAATAATCCTGCATTGTTCAACTATGGTTCAAATAACTCTATTGAACAACTGGGCCTTACTCTTCGATCATTTTAGTATGGTAGCGAGAAAAAAAGATTCTTTACGTCATCTTAGAAATTGAAAGTCAAATTTTGAATTCTTGCTGTCTATATGTGACACTGTATATGAAGCATTTTTTGTGAGTCGTTGGTAATTAATGAGTAAACGATATTTTAGTGATGATAACTTTAAGGTTTTTAGCCTATAGTTGCGTTTGACAGTGTCATCGGGGATCATTCACTTCTACAGGCTATCATCTAACATGAAGTTGCAAGAACCCTGCTATGTGTTAACGGCAAAAACTGAATGGAAAAGCCAACTCAAAAAGTTCCATTAGTTGCGCGGTGAAAATGAAAATATTGATACGTTCACGAATAAAGGGCGTGCTTGCAAGCTAGCATGTTAGAATCAAAATTTCAAATCGGTTGTTATAAAATTAGTATAAAATCAGAATCTATAGAAACTACTATGCTCAGTTGCATGACGCTTGTTAAGATCAAGATCAAAATTGCGTAACAAACTGACCAATCGGAGCAGGTATCAAATAAATTCAAACCGTGATTCTGGCGTGTTGATTGACCAGTCTAACTCGATCTCTATCTCAGCTCTCGATCACTCAACTGATAGCAGAAGCTAGTTAGCGGAATAGTATACTCGAGCAAGACGTATCATCTTGGTGCGACAGGTCTCTCATTGTTAGAAGAATAGTAATAAATGTGACATCTAGCAAGATGTCTAGCATTTTGGCACAACAGTGGTCTGGATGTTAGCGGAATAGTTAACTCGCGCAAGACGTATAATTTTGGCTCTGCGCTGGTGCAGGGGTTCTTTCGGCGCATGCTCAAGGAGCAGATGCACAAGAAGTTCGTCTGCACCAACGGCGACACGTGCGACATCGACTCTGCAAATCGCACGACGTGCAAGTGCTGCCGCTTTGCCAAGTGCCTTCGCATCGGAATGAAGCTCGAAGGTCCGCCTAGCAATATTTTTGTTTCTCTGATACAAAAAATGAAGTAGACCTGCTTTTTGACCGTTTTAAAGTTTTGATTGATTGCTCTATTAATCGAGAAAGAAATTGAATAAAATATATAGGTTTGAATAAAATTGTTCTTGCGGTTTAGTTTTGCTTTTTGATAATTATGTCTACTTGCGTGATCAACCCCTGCAGGCCGGGGAACAAAGAATTGGCTGGCAGCCCAGCGCTCCAAACCGTGAGCGATCGTAAAAGGTGGCTAAAGAAGGAGGAGTGGTTCTGTGCGGGCCCCCTTGCACAGAAGCGGATTGTAGATAGTCTTTGTGCTACACACGGTCCCTAAACTACAACAAACAAAAACAAACTTGCGTGATCATGACTCAGCAGTACTAGTAGTGCCAATCTAGTAGCCTGTGTGTATTTTAAACCGGGGCGATTAGTTGAGTGTGCTTCTGTGTTATTGTTTTTAACTTCGCAAAATTAGTTAATTTAGTGTGTTAAAAATGAGGACAGGCTTTATTAGGTTTGCATTGATCCTAGGGTCCTAGTTCATATGCGGTTATGTTGTGTCCTAGGGACGTGACCGAGTCATCAGTTGTAGCTTGTTGTGTCGTTGTAGGGACGCGACTGGGTCGTCATTTGCAGCTTGATGTGTCGTTCGAGGGACGCGACTGGGTCGTCAGTTGTAGCTTGTTGTGTCGTTGTAGGGACGCGACTGGGTCGTCAATCCAACTCGGTCAAGCGCAGCACCTTGATGGAGTACACCGGGCGAGCAGGAGGAGGAGCCTCCTGCTCCTCCTCCCTCGCTCATTCCTCATCTGCGCTCGCCTCCTCGCTCGACCGTCACACCCTCCCCGGCGGCATGGAAGGCGAAGATCGCGAGAGCGGCGGGGGGAGCAGGGGCGGTGCGGGGGGCAGTGGCTTGGTGGATCTCGACTACTCTGACAGCGAGGACTGCGTGGAGCGTGACGGGCTGTACGCCGCACGGTCGGACGGTACAGCGGCGCACTGCGGTGGTTTGTTTGAGGACCGGCGGTGTGAGTACGATCAGCGAGCGCAGTACGCTGCCCGGTCCACTGTGGGGTCTCCGCCTGATGTATCTGCACAGCGCTACGACGCGGGAATATCATCGCGCGGCGGCGCGGTGGAATCGCAGGACACCGACACGTCTCACTTTTGTGACGTCACGCGACGAATGGACGTTGACAACGAGGAAAGACTGAGTTCCGGCGTTAAGGTGACGCGCTGCGCCGAGCCCGATGCAGGCGGGTATCCGCCTCAGCGGCGTCTACATGCCCTGCGGGTTTCTACAGACGACGAGGGAAGTTACCCGCCGGGTAACGGCGTGTTCGCCTTCCGTCAGGCGGATAACGGATACATGGACGCGAGGCGTGGGGGCGTGTTCTATCCGGGCATCGGGTCGTTCTGTCAGATGAAAAGTGAGGAGATTGACCCGACCGGGGGTCAGGCTAGCGAGCTGATTGGCTTCGACAAGGACCGGTGGGCAACGAACGGCTGGATGGAGTATGATCAGCGGGATGTGGCTAACGGACACGTGGATGCGCAGCGCCCGCTGTTGCTGCAGATGCAGAGCTCGTTGGACCTCAGCGGTCCCAGCGCCCTGGGCTCACCACAGACCCCTCACGACATGATGTCGCCGATGACCGATGGCCGACAGGCGAACGGCGATTTTGCTCGTCGGATGTCGGGTGTCGTCGAGTCGGCAGGACCGCCGGCGTCGTCGCGGCAGCTGCAGCAGTTTTCCCCGCTGTCGTCGGTGCATTCCGAGGGCGGCGGTAGCGGCGGCGGTGCGACGCAAGAGCAGCTGTACAACAGCGGCGGCGGTGCCTTTTTGAGGGGAGGTGGGAATGGTGCCTTGATGGAGGTGGGCGGGGAGGGGAGGATGCTTCACCGGCAGGGAAGCGTCGATGATTTCTCCTGCTATCGCGGCTCGCTCGCAAACCCGAATCCGAGTGCATTTGGACATCACGAGGGGGTGGGGGTGATGAGAAACGGGTCAGGGGGAAGCGCGGGGAGCCTGGCGTTGTCCCCAGAGAGCGACTACGCAGGTGGTGGCGGTGCGGTGACGCGCAAGTGCAGGTTTAAATCATTTTTTACTTATCTACATTATTGCTGTTTAAGGTCGTGAATACCAGTCCCGTTCGGTGTCGAACAAAGGCATAATCTTAATAAATTTAAGCTATATTGCATGAGGTTTCGGCGATAAGAAATTTAACAGTTACGCAGCTTAGCCTGCGCTCGAACACCCGGATTTGATCAGATTTGTAGTTTAATGATCGTATAGTGACGAAGACTATTACAGACGTTCCGGACATGACATTAAACTGCCCGGCAGCCCTGCCCCTGCTGCCACCGTAAGGCAGGACGAAGCGTTGTGGCCAAGTGGTCCAAGTTGTGGTGTCGGATTATGATTGCGGCAGATGCCGATTCGAATCCCGGTCACGGCAAAGATTTTGAGTCACTTCATGCACCTTTTGACAAGGGTGATTTAAATTCGTCAGCCACAAGTGTTCCTACTATGCCTACCAGATAACGGTGGAACCACCAGCGACCATCAGCTGGTGCAATGTGGCACCACCTTTTCCCTGAAAGGGGCTAAAACAACAGCAACAGTGCTATTAAGTTTTAGTTCGAGCTTCATAGTTTCAGTATCAGTTCTAAAAATAATTAATATTTAAGTTTTGTTTCAATTTAAGCTCCATAGTTTCAGATTCAGAACAAATAATTTCAGTTTCAGTTATTATTAACGGACAGGTTTCAGTTTCAGTTGACGAATATGTCACTGCAGGTTTCCGAGCGGCACGTCGCAGGAGGCGCTCGAGCGCGACCGACTGCTCTACCAGGACGCGCTCGGACTGTTTCGCTTTCTGACGGCCTCGTTCAAGGAACTCAATGATATCTTGATCAGGGTGCGTGAGCGGATCCGATCTTGCAGGACTTGATATGTTGATCGCCAAAATTGCCAAAAAAGACTAGAATTAGTGAATTTTCTATTGATCATTCATGCCTATAAGTTTGGCTTCTGGTTCTGTGGTGATGAACGGAGCAATGTATTTGTATATTTGAGGGCACAAGAAGTTTCCTTTATGACAGGATTCATTTTTTTTGGCCAAAAGCCTTAGTGCTTGATAACAATAAAAATTATTATAGGCAAATTTTCGGCAAACTCTTTTAGGGATTCAGATCAGGCACTGGGAGTTACCGTAGTCTGCATTTCAATGCAGCGCGCCAAAAAATGTGTCATGCAAACGAAGATGTAAAAGCATGATTTACTTGAATCGTAGGTATGTAGAGGATGTGCATTCAGGAAGCGGTTTTAAATTTATAAGTGTTGCGCCTGATTCTTTGTTTCATGTTTTATTCGCCGAATCGCGTTGTCATTGATGGCTTGTTTATCATTTCACGCGCACAGCCGCAGGAGTTGGACGACCTTCAGCACGACCCCGCGACCTTGGACACACTGTGGAAGCTCGTCGAGATCCCTTTCATGCACCAGGCCAAGGTCGTCCTTAAGTTTGTCAAGAAGATCCCCGGTAAGTCTTCCTCAGGTTTATCGAGAATATCCCTGTTAAGTGCTCTCAAGGATATCCACTAAGTTGATAATCGAGTAATACAGAATTTTGTAGATAAACTTGAGGAATCAAGTTTATCAACAATATCCCCGCAAGGCACAAGTGTGCTATGAAGAAAATTGACAAGAAGATTCCTTTAAGTCTTTTTGTTTTTGTGGACTATCATCAATATCTCCTCCAGTGTTGTCATGAAGATTCCCCGGTTAGCCTTGCTCAGGTTTATCGACATTTATCCCCTCACTGTGTGCTGAAGAAGACGACCGTAAGTTTTTCTCATGTTTATAGTTATTATCCGCCTTTATTTATAGCGTCTAATCTGTTAATGTCCATGTTTTCACACAGGTTTAGACGTTTGCGCCCTGATGAGGACTGCTGGAGCTGTTTTTTTATGGCCAGATGCTCTTCCTGACGCCAACCAAATTAATAATTATTTAGCACGGGGTTTGCAGCTAGCAAGACTTTTGTGTTTAACAGCCTTGCTGAAGGGCATGTGGCGCATCGTTTCATAGTTGCCAGCGCGGGGACTTGAACCCATGTCCTCTGGACTCGAAGTCCGACGCCTGAACCACTACACCACAGCGCCTCGCTATGGTTTATAGAGAATATCCTCGCAGACCTATTCTCAAGAGTCACCTGATAAGTCTTCCTCAGGTTCATCAACAATATCTCAGTGAACTCTCAATGAGATTTTTGGTTATAATGGTGTCCTCCAATCAAGAAGATCTGCTAAAGGTGTACTTTGGTTTGCCTACAAGATCCTCGGTAAGTTGCACTTAAGTTTGTCATGAAAATCTTCGGTGAATAATCAAATATGCCAGCATTGATGAATTTTCTTTACAATCTAAAAAATTTGTTGCTCAATCAATAGTTATTTGGTTGAAACTATCATGGAACAAAAATGATGTCACGAACCAAAATAATTTGTTTTCACGATCCAATGTAATTTGAGCGATCGGCCCAAATTAGATTGCAGATTATGGTAATAATTCGCTATTATTGGCAAGTTATTTGAATGATCTGAAATCATTCAGAGAACTCTCTATTGGACAACTGGCCCTTAATTTGTATTATGTCTATAAAATCCACTCTTAGTCTTGATTTTTTCCAACGCGTTTATCTTGACCGCTTTTTTATTTTAAACTCTATCGAACGTGATCTATCTTACAATTACATCTAAAATTATATAAAAATTATTGACAGGTTTCCGGCAGCTGCCGGTGGAGGACCAGATCCGCATGGCGCAGGACTCTCTCTACCCCATCACGCTTATCTTCCACGCGCAATTCTACGACGAGGCGACGGGCGCGTACAACTGGTTCATCAACACACCAGAGGAGCGCGACCTCATCCTCAGCGTACTGCCGCCCTTTGCCGTGCTCGCCAACCACTTCCGGTCGGTGGGACAGGCGCTGAAGAGCCTCGCGCTCACCGAGGCCGAGCTGGCATTCCTCACGACCATGACTGCTTTCACGGCGGCCGGTGAGCGCCGCGCTGGGTTCGCTTTGGGGTACTATGGAGTGGGGGTTTAATTTTAAGGACGGTGTGTGAGTATCAAAGACTATTATTACCCTTCGGTTTTGTGTAAGAGGGCCGCCACAAAAGCACTCCCCCTTCTTTAGTCGCCTTTTACGACTTGCCCAGGGAGCGCTTGGCTGCAAGCCAATTCTTTGATTCCCGAGCCTGCACGGGGATGGGGTACTATAGAAATTGATTGCAGCAAATTAATGGCTCAAGCAATACGATAAGGATTGAGACGAATAATGCACAAATCATGCAATAGAGGACAAGGAGTCATGTCCTGGGGCCTCATTCACGTAAATTTTCTTACGATTAATAAAAAATTTTGTTAATCAAATTTTAAACAAATAAAGTCCATGATCACTGTGACGTTATCATCGAGGTCGCGTGCGGCGATGCTGAGTTTCCAATAAAAAATGTAAGATTTTCCTAAGTTTCTCTTATGACAATCTAGATTAATAATCTAGACAAGACTAAGATTTTCATAAGATTGCTTTCTGAAAAAGGCCCCTGGCCCTTTGGTCATATAATAATATCATTCACTTCAATTTTGCTCCATCCTGTAGAATGGTTTTTTTGCAGTGAGTACAAAAATAAAATTTGAAATAAAAATATAAAAAACTCAATGCATTGCATGCTCAATGCAAAAACTCAAAAAAAAGCATTATGCATTATGGGTTGGAGAAAAATGGAGAAAATTTTTTTAACAGAAAAGAACAGCCGGATAGGCCAGTAGGTTGATCGGAGTTGGGAAAAAATAACACTTGTGGATATGCTCGTGCAGATAAAGATTTTTTTTTTTTTTTAGTTTAGCACACAAGGGTTTTAACACACTTTTGTGTGTTAAAGAACTATATACAGTTCGGTTCTGTGCAAGAAAACTGGCACAGAACCGCTCCCCTTATTCTATAGTCGCCTCTTACGACTCGCTCAGGGAGCTCTGGGCTGCAAGCCAATTCTTTGTTCCCTGGCCTGCAGGGGCCTGTGCAGAGAAAGAAGAATTGGAGTGTGGAACATAGTGAGAAGAGAGGAATTGATGACAGTGATATGGAAGGAAAGCATGGTGGACTAGAGAACTAGGGGAAGAGAAATAATAGTGATGATAGTTACTGAAAGGAAAATCGTATGAAAACATGAGAAGAATGGCTGAGGACTGCCACGTGTGAAGAGGTTGGATGGCAGGGACCTGCCGTTTACAGTGCACTAGAGAAAGAATGAGACCTGTGAGTTTTATTTCCATTTAATGCTCCAAAGACCGTAACATTAATCCGTCACAAGCTTTTTTATTTTTTTATTAAGTAGTAGCTAATAGAGAATTATTTTCTTTAATAATTACATTCGAAATGCATAACATTGTGCATTTCAAGTTCTCAGAAATTCTTGAATTGCTTGATCCAGACGAATTTCTTTTTAAGTTTTCGTCGCGTGCTGTGATGCAGATGGATCGTATCTGCAAGCTGCGAGAGAAGTGGAGGAGTTGCAAGAAGAGTTGTTGGAGGCTTTTGTTTCCTATCAAACAGGTAAAACTGTGTGGATTTTGTGTCGTATCAGACAAGTAAAACTGTTGGAGGCCTATGTCCTATCAAACAGTTTGCATGTCTGCACTTCTCCCGCATGTACGATTCAAGAAATTTTGTGTTTTTTCCTTTTCCATTAGGATGACATATTTCTGGTGCGTTACGAGTGCAGTTTACATACATCTATGCATAAAAACAGGTAAAACTGCAGAGGCTTCTGTGTCTTATCAAACAGGTCGAACTGCTGTAGGCTATTGAACTGGTCAGATTGTGAAGGCTTTTGTTTTATTATTTGCTTTTGCTATTTTCAAACTGAAAAACTTTTGAAGGCTCTCCTTTCAAACAGGTCAAATTTGTAGAAGCTTCTGTATTCTATCAAAGAGGTAAAACTGATGATCGCTTTTGTTTCTATCATGCAGGTAACTACTGTGAGGCAATAGGAGATAATTAGCTATGTTTGACGCAACTATAAAACCATGCGTCACAGGCCCTTCAGCAAGGCTGTTAAACGCAAGTGTCGCTAGCCGCTAACCCCGTGCCAGATAATTATTTATTTGCTTGGCGTCAGGAGGCATCCTGCCGTAAAAACCCAGCTCCAGCAGTCCTCATCGAGGCAGGCTAAAACGTGTAAACCAGTGTGAAAACATGGACATTAACAGATTACAGGATAAAAAGGATGTTAGTTAGTTTGTTAACAATATTATGATTGTGCGTTTGCAGCACTCGGCGTGGCCGGCAACAATCGGCTGGCAATGCTACTCGCGCGCTTGCCGGAGCTGAAGCGCGCCAACATTGAGCACCGCCTGGTCGCGGCGCAGGTGCAGCAGCTGGCGCCACAGGTCGAGATGAGCAACCTCTGGCAGGAGGTCTTCCTGTGCAGCGCCGACGGCAATCGATGACTCGTCGACTGGACCCGGCTGAGTGACCGGTGACTTACCGACAGAACACAGTTGTGTGACTGGTGACTTACCGGCCTAGTTGTTCAACAGGTCACTTACCGACCGGACGCGGTTGTGCAACGGGTGATTTGCTGGCCTAGCCCGGTTGTGCAACCGGTAATCTACCGGTCTAGCCTGGTTGTTTAACCAGTGACTTAGCAACGTGACCCGATTACATGAGCGATGACTCAGTAGACATGACCCGATTGTGCGACTGATGACCTGATTCCATCGAGCTACTCGTGACTCGGTTAAGCTGACCTGAATACACAGGCTATGACTCCTCTGACCTGATCCATCTTCTGATTGGTTAATACGAACAGATTGTGCAGCTTGACCCATCAACACCATCAACGATGGAAGCTGATTAGTGATTGGACGCAGAGTGCCAGGGCTGCGACTGTTGACCTCTTATCACCGATCGGCAGTGGATAGATTGGATGCGAGACTGCTAATTACTTGAAAAGTAATGATCGCCAACTAGCAATACAGCAACTACTGTAGAATCATTCGGCAGGTAAACGAGAATGTTCTGGCAATAAGTGATAGGGTGGATGGTAGCCATTGTCAGTCGATTGCCTATCGATCAATCGACAGTTTGACTGGATAACCGAGCTGCTAATAACGTGCAACCAACTGATAAATAGTTGCCTGCAGTCAGGGGTGCCGGAAGAAAAGGGCAGAGGGGACAATTTCCCCCTGCCCAATTCCAGGGATAACAAAGGGACAATTATTTAGCAAATGTGTCCTTTCACTGCGATACCTTTCCTCTGTAGTAGGCCTGCAATACCAGTCTTTGTAGGCCTTGAGGCCTATTAATTGCAATTTGCAATTAACCATATTCAAAAATATTAAGTTTGGATGAAGTTTATTGGTCTATTTAGTATTGATATAGGCATATGCGATGGAAACCCGTAAGTGCCCCTTTAGAAATCGGTTGTCCACTCTGCCCTCGATGCACTGCGACGCTCCTGCCTGCGATCGTTAACATGAATTGTTTGTTGTGAAACTAAATCGCTGTGCGGTTTGAGTCAGAAGAACGAAATAGAACCACGATGCATTTATCGGGGAGTGTGAATGATGATGATCATGAAGATGCCCGAAGCGAAGAGGATAATTGAGCTATTTTGTATGGCATGTATTCCGAATGTGATATATCTCTGTACATACTACCTTAGTTGACTGCTGAGCACTGACCCATCCAGAAATTTCACTATCCAATGTATTGCGTTGTCATTATGTTCCGAATCATTGTTGAATTTCTACCTTTGCTTCTTTTTGTAGCTCTGCTGCATCTTGTTGGTATAGTATTGTTATAGGAATAGTATATTGTATTTCAATATTCGATGAAAGGACTGATAGTCTGCTTATGTAGATAGTGAATTAATATATAGTATACATTATTGTTGCGTGTTTTTAATCGAATGTATATATTCACGAATGAAGGTATTGAGTGGGCGTTAGAGTGAAGTATTGTAAATATCTGGCTTGCCTTACTGAGAGTGTTTGCGTTGTACAAATTTGTTACAAAATTTATGATTTGACTTCACTAGCAAGATTGCCACATTGTATGTTAATTGGATGGCACAGAATTATTATATCTGCCCGGCCTTGTGAATTTATGCTTGGTTTTAGTGTAAACCACTGCCTAGATTGTTTCCTGGGATCCTTTGGTACGAGAATATTCCACTCTGCTGGTTTGTAGACTTTTGTTATGAAAATGATTTCAATTAAAACTTGTGCTTCTTGAAACAGTACAGATTGCATTAAATATACACAGTGGTAGAAAAAAATTACGCATCCCACTTCATAGGCTGTATAGTGTACGTGTCTTAAGACATGTCTGAACGTAATGAGTGCACTTTGAACATCAGCACTGGCATTATTGTACCCGGCACTACTTAAACCGTGAACGGTTGAAATTTAATAAAAGTTGAAATTTTTGAGTTTTGCAATGACAAGTGAAATTGTGATGGAATTTTTTTTACACCACCGAGTCCATCATATATATAGTATTACCACTAAGCAGCGGACTGCTTTTGTTGGGTACACGTTGTAAGCTTGGCATGTTTTAAAAAGTGACTTTAATAATTGAGTATTTAATGAAAAACTTTACTCTGTACTTAATATCTTCAACAGAAGACTTATTTAGTAGTATCGGTGATTAGAATATTATTATGCAACTTTTTGTCGATTTTTGTTGTTTGTCCGATGGTTTCGATCGTGTTTGTTGGTTCTATCACAGCTGCTCCATAAGCAGCCAGCTAAGGGTATCCTGGTCTATTCTATGATCATGATAGAGATAACTTTTGTTTCGTCACATGACGATAGTCTTCGAGAATGAGAGCAATGCATTTAAATCACCTTGCCATAGAAATAAACCGTTTATTTGGCCGCGCATTACAATTCTAAGCTACACCTACTGAACGATTGCAGCGACATGTAATTCAACAGCGTAATTCAACAGCGCAAGTAACAGCGTAAATCACTTTATTTGATAGTTTTCCACTAGGAAATCTATCCAGTACAAATATTTGAACCGCGCTATCTGCCATCTGAATCGCGTGTTGAAATGTGAGTATAATTTTAAGAGCGTTTTGGAATGGCAGTTTCTCTTTGGGTTATTAAAGCTATCAGTTACCAAGTAAAGGGAGCTGTTGACTAGAGGGCTGAGCAGGAAAGTGAAAAAGAGGATTGTGAAGGCGGTGGTTTGGTCTGTGGCA
>JAQIWG010005412.1:0-14560 GCA_034695025.1 Chamaedrilus cognettii | reverse complement strand
TACTGTACAGTCGTCTGAAATAATTATATTCAGATTCTATACGAAACGCGCTTTTTATATAATATTATATTGATTATATTATTGTACGCAAATACCTGCGAGCAACAGCGACTCCCTTCCCGTACACCGAACATCTACAGCAACACATTTTTGGTCTTAACATTTAAATTCATTCAAAAAGCGATTTATTTACTGAAAGAATATCCTCAGTCATACTACATTAAATGCATCACTCAGCATCTGCGTGCAGTTATTAGAGTCGAGGAGTTACATTTAAGACTTTCACGCATCTCTTATTGCATTGTGCATAAGAGAACTCATCCAGGGTTGGATCTGTGCCAAAATCACCAGGGGGCGGGGCTAAACATTTTGGACACTCACATTTTCGCCGGGTCTCCGTAATCTGATGGGTGATAATAGGGAATTTTCAAGTAATTCATCCAAATTCATCAACTAGAACTACATTTAATGCTCAAACGTATGTACATCGTCAATCGTAACCTAAACTCACCCATAATTTATCAATTAAAATGCAAAGCTTTTATTAATCACTCAAATAATTTAATTTGTATTTAAAATATCTAAACAAATTTATCATTCATGTATTTGATCTAGGGACTAACACACGGCTAAGAAACTGAAGTTACTGTCCTAACTTATTTTTTACGATCATTAAGCCAGCATTAGACCTACCTTGTAAATTGATGCTGTCGATTGATGCGAATTCCTAATCTTATCATGAAATCGATGCTATTGCAAATTCCACAATTTCTTTGTTGATTTCAGAATCAGGCAAATTTATTTTCTTCATTTTTCAGATATTCTAGGTGAGTAAAAATCCTGATTTATGCATTGAATGTTAATCAAAATAGCTTTTCTGTTATTTTCACGATATTTAATGGTGAAAATGTATTCCTGTAGATTAATCAAGTTTTGTTCACCGAATATAAATATTTCGCAAGTATTACAGTGTACAATTACTATTATAAGCCGTAATGTAGTCATTTCTTAAATATTGTGGTCGATAGCTAATAGCTTTACCACAGAATATGGCTTTACAGTTTATTATCGATAAAAAATTTTAAACGCAGAACCCTAAAACAAATTTTTGCATCATAGTTTTTAACATCAAAAATCGGGCGGAATATTTCACATTAATCAAGCAAGTTGCACAGAATTTACAATATTTTTAAAGACGATAATGATTTATAAATATTAGGAAGAGTCAATGAAAATATGCAGATAGTCAAACAGCCTGCTAACTTGACTAGAGCCATTGCTTGCTAGAGAATTCAACTAACATTTTCATGTGCATTGAATACAAGCTAACAATAAGAAATAGGGTAAAATTTTCACCGAGTCAATTTGTGGGTGTCAATAACTGAAATCAAAATTAAGAATTGACGCTGATTTAGAAGACAGACACATTGACGATTTGTTCACTACCATATGCTTTGATGCAGGGGATATTTTATGATAAAAATATTTGTAGTACTGCACATTTCTCAAAAGAGAACTACACAGAGCCGCCCCCCCCCCGCAAAAAACTTAACGGTTTTTTCTTTTCCGTGCGGAACTCACAAGCGGGGGGAGCGGGGTGCTGACGGAACTTTTTTAGGCCTTTCTCAACAATGCTTCTTCATTTCTGAGCCCCCTGCAGGCCGGGGAACTAAGAATTAGCTTGCAGCCCGCAGCTCCCCGGGGCGAGTCATAAAAGCCGACTAAAGAAGGGGGAGCGGTTTTGTGCGAGCTTCCTTGCACAGCCCTTGTGCGCTACACACAAAAAACGCTAAATTACAAAAAACGCAAGGAAACAATCTTCACTTCTGAGGCCATTCTTAACAGTGCCTGTTCATTGCTGGGGCCATTTTTTAAACCTAATTTAATCAGTAATTGCACACAAGTTTCACGCTCATAACTGCACAATTCAGTTTACAACTGCACGTTATGTGCAGAGCTGACTGCGCACTAAAATATATACCCCGCTTTGAAGCATACCGTTCCAGTATCATATCTAAAGAAATCAAGCGTACGATAGCGTATTCAGATTGACAACAAATTAATAAATATTCAGATACACTCTATGAGCAAAACTTTATTAAATTCGACTACAAAATTCGCTAGTTAGATAACAACACAACTCGCCCATCTTCGATGGGCCAAAACGCCAAAAAAAGACATTTCTTGCGTTCAAAAATTACCGTTTAAGCAGGTTTTTTTTTTGCACACGACAGACTACTAATTACAATAGATTCATGAGGCTTATATTTAGTTTGGATGCATAAAGTACATGTTGCCGGTTAATATTGCCTTCAGCGGCGTACAATGAACAAAAAAGACGCATTCAACGTTAAAACCGATTTTCTGTCAAGTGAAACACGTAAATGCTTTCGCGACACGTCACTGCATAATATTGTGAATAACAAGTTAGGCGACAATTTGCTAAAAAAAATACGTAGGCTATCGTCCGCGTACACAGAAATCTAAAGCCTAGAATGCGCGTGCATTAGCCGCGCAATTCGGTAAAATTAAGGATCTTTTTACCAAAAACGGACGTTGGTTTGAATTATTGATAATCGTTGTTAATTACTGTGATTGGATACGAAAGGGTCATGACCCTGTCGATCAATTGTTGACGGTTGGCCCGCAGACCAAGCCCCGCCCCCGTCATCTCCATACGCGCCTCGATATAAAGCATGTAGTGACCCCCCTTGTCCGCGTATCCTTAAATGAATAATTAAACGGATTTGATGCAAACATGACACTGTGTGAAAATTATAGGATCATAACGACTATCTCAGCCACCGAACAACCGACACGCAAACGTTACGGCAATTCTCCAGATACAGCAGTAGTACCAAATATGACGCAATGCATTTTTCAACTTGCAGGCACAAAGTTACTGAGTATGTGCAGTAAACATGTCATATTTATGGCAAAAAGTTGACTATGTTCGCCATTTACGACTATCTAGTACACGTGTCCAGTTCAATAGCCTTGTTATTTAATCAAATTTGAACAGCGTTGGTTAGCTCTTCAAAAAATCAGTAAGACAAAAAACTACTGATAGAATTCGAGTAGAAATATTAAAGTCAAAATTCATTAAAAAACAACAACTCGATTCAACTAAAATCCTAATACTGCACCGTAACCTGATATTCACCTATTTTTTTTCACACCCGCCCAATTGCCAAGCCTCGACTTGCTCAGCTGTGTAATACTCTACATCAATTCAAAAGCTGCGTTTGCCACAAAAAAAATAACAAAAATGATTCACGATTTGGCATAGTTTTCTACAGAAAACGTGATAACGATGATGAATAACGAGCAATACTGCCACACGTCCACGACTGTCAGTCATAGGACATTAACAATTCACACTAACACGCGACTAACAAGTACTAACAGCTACCTGTTAGTAACAGAAACCACGGCTTGATCTGCCAGTCGCAAAAATTGGCCAAAAAAATGTTTTGAGTAGTTGCAATTTTTTTCCATGTTAAGAAAGCCCTTGGCAAATTTTTTCTTCATCCATTGTTCTTAGGCGCTCATTTACTGGCTTATCATGGTGATTAACAGAACAATAAATTTGATATACTCCAGTGCACCGAAGGGAACAAATGAGTAACAAATTAGGCAAAAAAAGTATGGCCGTGCAAAAAAGGAATTCCAATGTCGATTTTTTTTGCTAATTTATTGCAAGACCCAGATCAGGCCCTGACTGACACTAACAATAACTAACAGCCATCTGTTAGTAATTGACGCTAACAATTACTAACAGATACTAACGACGACTAACATGTGTGACTACTATCAATACATAAATAGTGGGCCTATGTACAAGCGCACGAAGCATAGCCACTAAAGAAATTTAGTTTCAAAATTTCATTCCAAACAAAAATCAGGTATTGCAGAGCAGTTATCAAACAACAGGGTGCCATTTACAAAATGGGTCTTATATACAAATAAATACCAAGTCTAACCACGAAGGAAATTTAT
Source organism: Chamaedrilus cognettii (assembly GCA_034695025.1). Classification (NCBI taxonomy): domain Eukaryota; kingdom Metazoa; phylum Annelida; class Clitellata; order Enchytraeida; family Enchytraeidae; genus Chamaedrilus; species Chamaedrilus cognettii. Next base: position 10,561 of record JAQIWG010005412.1, on the reverse strand, counting down.
TCCTGTAAATACTAATTAAAACAAGAATTGCAATTTTGAAAAAGACACACTTACGACAAGCATCGTTTCAAATCAGTCACTGCAACTGAACGAACTTCAAGTTCGCTACAGCACTCCACCCAAACGGATGATTTTTGTTTTGATCAGCTTCTTCTTCGCATTGATGCCGGTTGCTTCTGGTATCAATGCTACAAGACACTGGCATTTGTGCCAGTTTCTTCAAAATTTCAGTTCCCTCATCATCTGCCAGTTTCTTTAAAAAATAGCCCAAAAAAGGTTGCAGCCAATCAGAATTAAGTTACAAGATTCATTATATCAGCACATGAGGGAGACTCAATAAAAATCCAAAAAACTTGGGGGGCGATCAGGGTTTCTTTTTTCTTTCGACGGTACACCGAGGACAAAACCACTTTCCCTTTGGCTTGATGGCGAGGCCGACGCAGGCAAAGTGAAACCATTCGATGGGGCACTGAAAACAGCAAACGCAAAGTATTCACACCAAAATATCAAAGTCATCATTTGTCACAGTAAAAACACCGAGAAGTCTAAAAGCAAAGGTACACTGGTCAATCAAAGTTGGATTCCCAGTTTAGTGTAGCGTAGGGAAAAAGCCTGTTCCGAGAACACGCTTGTGTTCCAAGAACACGCCTTGTTCCCAGGTCGTGTTCCGGGAACAAGTTCTTTCGGAAGATGGCTAGCAATCCAACATTGAAAACCTAAACTAACTCTACCTCAAAGAAACTTTAATAAACATGGCTTCTTGATACTAGCAACAGAGTTTCTTGAAGACAAAACCGACAATAAAGCTTCAGCATGTCATTTTTACGTAGTTATATGAATTCAACTAACTTTGCAAAGTAATTCACATGTGCTTTATGACGAAGCAGTAATGCTCAACAGAAGCCCTGATAATAAAAGCAGAAAAATTGAAGAAAAAGAAAGAAGCTCATGTACTCACGTCCTGATTGTCACAGCCGATCATTTCCCCGTAGGACACCTGGTGACAGGTGCAGTAGGTCGGCTCGTTAGGGTCGACGGGCATGTCGAGCACGTCGGAGGGGTGATTGGCGCCGAACGCTAGCCGGACCATAGGCGTCACTTCCGCTTGCTCCTCCTTCCTGCAGGGCGTTAAAGGACGGGATCATCTATGTGATGGCCTCACAGACGCTCTGGTATAATACTTTTTCTCGAGTAAGTAGTTATCAATGCTCCTTAACATTTAAGATCTATATTTGACTTGACACTTTTTACTCATTCCAGAGATCTCTACAGAATTTATGATTTAAAACATCTCTTAATAGAGTTATCTGCAACACGTGTTTCTTACATTCGGGCTTCTAAAAGTAAGACTAGTTATATTATGAATGGTTATATTAACTAAAAATCAGAATAAAGATAAAAAATATATACATACTTTTTCTTCTTTTTCTTTGAGGGTTCACACGAAGTATCTTTATCGCCTTTATCCTTCTTCCTCTTCTTTGAATCCTTATCTTTTGATCCTTAACAAATAAATTTAAAGAAACAACTTAATACAATTCCAACTAAGCTGATAAAAATCAGCAACTGCAGCAACATCACCATTTAATTTCACAACCATCGACAAAATACCATTCAATACTGGTCAATGAAATATCCAAAAACGTGAAATATACCGAAAAAAGGAAAAACATGATTTTTGCTATTTTATAAAAATGAGCGCATCTTTCTAAAATCTGTAGGTATCATCAGCATTAAATAAGCAACAAAAACCGACCTTGTTTATCCTTGCCGGACTTGTCCTTGGCAGCCTTGTCCTTGGGAGTAGCCCTCATCATCAGAGCTATAGGCTTGTCCTTCAGTTCCGCTTCAAAACGAGCCAACTCAGAGTCCAAGCGCCTGATGTGCCGGTCAACCTGCAAATAAAAATTGTCACTCATCCTTAAATAATGATAGCATAATGATCTAAGAACACAGAGAATGATTGACAGAATACTGAACAGTCCATATCATATTTATCATTAACTTGTAAAATGCCAAGGCATAGTAGGCCTAGTAAGTTAAACGCCTTTTTAAAGTCTATTCTGCTAAGCCCCCATGTTCTAAAAGGGCCTGTAATTCCATGATTGTGTTATTTTCAGTGCTGGGATTCCAACTTTGACCCCGGACTTATCATCCAATGCCTTAACCACAAGTCCACAACACCGCAGAGCTTCGCTGCGCTTTTTTCTTTTTTTAGTTTAAGGGTTAAGTTTTGTGCAGCACAAAGTAGTCTCGCCGTGCAAAATAAAAACTAAAAATGCATTATAATTGTAAGTGATGTAAAAATGAGCTATCCATACTTAAAATCAATTTTTAAAATCAGATGAAATGTTAGATAAACATTCAAATCTTAGTTAGTAGTTAACGTACCAGTTCATAGGTCTGCAGTGCTAATTGAACTTTTTCGTCGCCAAACTTCTTGCTCTGTCCAAAGAGTTTCTGAATTCCACTGAGATGCTCTTTTCTCTTGTCGCCTTTCATTTTTCTCACGCCACCGAGATAATCATCCGCCATCTTATCTATCTCTTTCAGAAGCTCTAGAAAACAAAAATTACCAAGGAAAATTAAGAAATGTGTTCTATGTTTAAATTAATTTGTATATGTATTTTATTCAGAAGCGCACAGCATATAAACATATACATAGGTCAACAATGAGTAGTCGTCACAGGCACCATATACTGCGGTCCGAAAAGTACAGTAGCACAAAATATTTTTGCTTGTAGAGTAAGATTTCATCAAAAAATCACCTCAGTCCACATTAATATAGGCGTTCTTGACCAAAAAAATTGCAAGAATTTATCTTCAGAAAATAGTTAAGTGCAAGTAGTTAGATGCAACATTCTCAAACCCTGGGACTGGCTGTCTAAATCTCTCATCATGCTAAAGTTCTTTTGCAGCTCTTTTGGTAGACTTTCCAAACCTGCAACGTTCAACATGATGTACACACAACAATACACGGCGGTGAGAAAATTAAAGGTGCTTCAAAGGTGGCGAACCTAGGAAGCAGGACGATGGGGGGGGGCGGTCGATCCCTTCCTCCATTCAAATGTCTAGTTTTGTCCCTCAATCGTCTCCCAGACTCACAGTATTGCATAAATTATTATTCTTCCCCTCAAATATTTCTAACGGTAGAGGTAATGTAAAATATTATATGAAATTTCAATCAAGGGGGAATTCAAGTGACGTCAAATTCCCCGCCCCCCCCTCCCCCCCCCTCACATACCCCCACCACACACCTCCAGCTGCTGCTCACAGGTATTTAAATTATTGGACATAAGCTACACTAACAAAAGCTTATAACATTAAATTGACACTGTGACAATGTGATATAGTAGGACAACATGTATAAACTGGATTCAGACAAGCCCCCTGTAATCAACAGGACTGATAAACAACAACAGCCTAATTGCCTAATAAGGAAAAGTTTCAAAAACGCACTGTCAAGATAATGCTCCAAATACATGGCGGCCGCCATCTTTGTTGTTTTTGTGAGATTTACATTTTTATTTAATTAAACTTCGCAGTGTGACCAGATTTAAACGCCAAAGTTTTATATCCATCATTTCCAGTGCATTTGTTTTCGCATTAATACATGACTATTGCATAAGACAGTATTATGAAATTATACAGTACTAGCTGATTCCAGCCTAAAATCTCTCTCCCCCCCGCCCCCCATCCACTCTTCAAAAAGAAATACAAACTGAACGTGGCGCGTTCGAACTTGCGTGATCATATAACATTGGTGCTCAAGAACCTGCACTGGCTCCCCGTCAAGCAGCGAATTGAGTACAAGGTCACGCTCGTCACACACAAGGTTCTGGCGACCGGTCAACCGCGCTGCCTCGCCGAACTCGTGTCCTTGTACGCGCCTGGCAGGCCGGGCCTCCGGTCAGCGACGAAACACCGACTACCGGAAGACATCACATCGGCTAAGTCCCTCTTCTCCTTTAAATCCAGACTTAAGACTCATTTTTGCAAATCCGCTTTCTGTATGTAGTCTGCTGCACTTCTCCCACACTTGCGATTCAAGCAAATGATGTTTTTCTATTTCCGTTTGCATGACATATATTTGGTGCGTTACAAGTGTAATATACAGACATACATACATACATAAGAACGAAGTTTTTAAAAACCTAGAGTGCAGTGTTGTCGATGGTCATCATGACTGTAACTCCCTAAATTCAACTTTCTTGGGCATGCACGACCCTAGGCTGTGCTAATAATCGAAACTGCAACCTTTAATGCATTAACACGAATTAATAGAATTTACTTTTTATTGTCTTTGGTATTAGTATAATAGGCTATAATTCAGTGGTCTTCAATGTTCCGTGCAGTCTCCGGTGCGTTTTTAATTACGTCGCATTATATGCTTAAGCGTTCGTATCAAAGGCAACGAACGATTGATTATGAAGCACGCGTATCCTATACGTGACGCACCTCTCGATCCATTCTTCCTGGACTCGTATTCAACGGACTCGAATCAAAGCCAAGGCTTACCTGTTCTATTAGGCCTAAATACAACTACATACTTGCAGGTGCATTCAGTGCAGCCGGACGTGTGGATGCTGAGAAACACCTTAATTACTAGGCGTAGTACATTAAAAAAACTTAGTAAGTGTCGTGTTGGGGCTCTATTGTTTTACTAAATTTACAGGGCCTAGGCGTGGGCATAGGCATAAATTAGGCTATAAAATAAAATAAACTTGTAGCCTAACAGTAATTTTAATGTTTGTCAATTCAAAGTAGCACGTATTTAATAGCTAATTGTCAAGCATAGCCTAATTGTATATGATTTACTGGTAGTCAAGATGCACATAATGCAGAAGAGATTTTTGAATGCTGTGCTGTTGGGTTATTGTTATTCACGAATTATATTAATCGTCTAACTAACTGTAAGTTGTAGCCCGTTTTGTTAAAAACTGCGTCAGGTGTTTCTTCGGCTATTATAAAGGCTGCGGCCTCATAATTTACACTTTGCTTGCGCCAACACGAGCTAACGTTGCCTCCAAAAGCGACTACAATATCAATCCTATTCGGAATACTTTACAGTAACTTGACAAAGTTGAACTAAATAATTTATTTTGCCGCGGGCAGACGTTGTCAGACGCTTGCCGCCGTTCAAGTGGCCGATAGATCGATGGCTTAGTGCTAAAAGCGCATAAAAGCACATTCTATAAGTTTGGACCTATAATAGCACAAAGTTATATTACGATGTACTCTATTATACTGCCGAATTACAGAGCGTAATATATTAAGATAAAGGAGAAAAGGAGACTTTTGATTGTCATTTCTGAGCTGTTTGCGATATTCTCTAAAACTAAAAGTGCATAAAGGCACTTATGCAAACGGTTCTACCGCTAGAAGTGCGTAAACCAACATACAGGCATACAATTCGTTCTAGCGCTAAAGGTGCATAAACAACGTTAGACTAACAAGACATGAGCCAGTATAGATGTCGACCTACTGTAATTGACGATCTATTTACATACATGCAACGGCATGTTGATTGCGTAGCCACTTTCTTTTCTTCATTATTTCTTTATTTATATTATGGTGATTTCTGGGTTTTCAGAAACTCCTGGGTTTCGGCGTCACAGAAATTCCTGAGTTTCGACGTGACAGAAATTCCTGGGTTTCGGCGTGACGAAAATTCCTAGGTTTCGGCGTGACAGAAATTTATGGGTTTTGGCGTGACAGAAATTCCAGGGTTTCGGCGTGACAGAAATTCCTGGGGTTATACATTTCTGTCATGCTGAAACTCAGGAATTTTTGTCTATTCGGAAGTTAGAAGTGCTCAAAAGCAGCAAAAGTTGCACCCTCTCCGTGTTTACGGCTTTTTTGATGAAGCGCAGGAAATGTTCAAATGCAATGTAATGGATATCAACTCTTCTTATACACATTCAAACTTTGTAATTTGCCATTAGAAATGGCACAGACGTGATGATTTATAATTCAAGTCCAAACTTCAAAAATCCCATATCTTTTTTGACCGCCGCTGCAGATATGCACCTTTAGCGCCAAACCCTCGAGATCAAGCTATAGACTAGTCGGCCCAGCGCCGCGATAGCGTGTTTGAAACACTCCGATCGCTCGTTCGATGCCTAGTCACGAGGATTGTACGGAATACAGGCAGCACAGGCCTGTTGCAGTTGTTGTAAGCTTACCGCTTTCGACACTTGGCGTGCATCACGCAAAGAACGCATTTGGGAGCTGGCAGCCGACTTGATCGGGGCGTGAACTCCAGCAAGAAATCTATTTAGTAGTCACGGTCCAAAATTAAAGCCCATATTCCAAAGCCATTATATGCCATTATATGCTTATAATCAGCATTTTTGCCATTCGCTGTTTTTATTTGATCTGTGTTGTTAGTGTGATGTGACGGAAAAAATTAACCAATCAATCAATGAATCAGTGACGGCGCAAACCCAGCCAAAGCGACGATTAAGTGCGAGGTTATTATTATAACGCTTGCAAGATGTTGATTGCATCTTTGGCAGTTTCCACGCACGTACGCCGCATGGAATACAGTGCTACATTGTAGGCTATACTGCCTGCGTCCAGCCTTCCAACGCCAAGTTGTCTGTCATAGGACGGGACCAGCTAGGCGCGACGGTGGACAAAGTCCAAGATTTAGGAACCATCTGCTGTCTGTATCGCTTCTTGAGAACGTCGGCGGCGGCGATGGCGGCGGCTGTATGCGCGTCAAAGCACCGCTGGATATGTTTACAACAGAACCAGCATAGCGGGTGGTCCTCTGTCAGGGTATCGCGAGGAAAGTCGCGACTTGCGAGTTTGATTCATCGTGCTGTTATGCTATTTTTATGCGCCTAAATATGAGCCGCATACAGGCCGCATACAGCCGCATACAGCCGCATACAGCCGCATACAGCCGCATACAGGCCTGGATTTAGGCATGGTCAGTATGTGCCACTGCACATGGGCGCCCACCAAGGAAAATCCGGCCCTGGCCGCATAGGTCTGCTCCAAGAAGTGCCGCACAGGCCTACAGTTAGGCTAGAGCCGTGGTGCTACTTTAGGCTCGTCAATATTCAATTTTGATTCTAGCGGGCCGATTGATACTGAGCATGCCTCTGTGCCAACAATAATGACGGTGGCGCGTTAATTTATGGTGTTATCTCGTGTGATCAGTACATCCGTTATTTATAACCGCTAATAAACCTATCTTTGCTGATAAACGGCCTGCTGCAGTATCGATCCGGTTCATCGGCTGAGTCGATCGAGACGCCTATGCGTGTTTGATTTTCAAAAATGGCTGACGCGAATGGCAAAACACCGAGCATAGCGATACGTAGTGACAGTCAGGGCTTTTAACTCGCGATCTGCTTTCTACATCTGCATCTACTCTATATCTACAACTACATCTACTCTATATCTACATCTACATCTACTCTATATCTACAACTACAAGGCTGATGAACCGTAACCGAATCTTATTAATTAATAATAGAAATGCGTTCTGTGAACAGCACGAGTGTCTGCTAAGTCGCACGCCGCCGCCCAGGCAAGGGGTCAACCGCTAACCCTTAATGACCCTTGTCGGGTCCCCTCTACATGACGCGACTCGGCGGCGTGCACTACTAAAGGTTATTAGCGGCGGCACCCTTTCATTAGCTCGTTAATCATCGGCTGAATAATGCAAAGTGTTGGAAAGTGGCAAAGAAAGGTTGCCGCGGCCCTCTACTAACATAGAGGCTATCTATGCGTGCATGCGTATGTATCTATGTGTGTATTTTATAGCCTGCAGACAGAAAGTGACGCGTTCTAAGAGCAATTAGACATGAAAGACTTGGTTTGATTTAATGACCATTATGAATGATATTATTGCATATATTCATGCATAAAAGTCTCGTGATGAAAAGACTTGCGCCGCATCTTTGTGAAAGTGTGTCAATCCAAAACGCTTAATTGCCATTTTAAAGCCTATAAATAACTACATGCATAAAATAAAGAATTAAAAAAATGTAGCCTAACCCATCAGTGGGGCTGGGCCAGTGATAAGGTTCAATATGACGAGGCACGTAGTGGTTTGCCGTTTACCTCGACATTAACCTAAGGATTCCTTGGACTGTATATTTTTTTTAACCGATTTTCAATTCCGAGGAGGGGCCCTCCGTCTTGGATGCGTCGCAGCCGAGTTAAATTCAAGATCGACTTTATATTTGAATTTCTAATAGTTTTTCTGACGCACATCAATGGTGCGTAGGCTCTGGCAACAGCAGCAACTGCGTATAACAGATAATGTGCATTATGTAGACTATACCCTACTAAGTAGCCGAGAAGGCGAGAACATTTATTTCAATTTAGAGCTGCACGTTAGACGATACGCTTCAGTTGTTCACTTAAAGCCTGCTTGCATTGCTACCTGGATCAGTTAGCCTACTGTTGATCTATACCATACTATTTTGTTCCAAAAATAAACATTTTTGTTTCTTTTTGGAACCAGCGGTTGACCGGCATCTGTAGCCGTCGTCTGTAGCCTATGCTCGATAGTCTATAGGCTAATCTCACGGTTTAGTAACAGGTAAGCCCATTCAGACATTGTTATAGCTATCCGACCTATGATTCCTAAATTTCCTATGGCCCACTCTTTTAGTCTGCTACTTTTTTGATTGCGGCCCGGCGGGCTCTCCGCCGTATCGCGCATTCGCCGCCCGCCAGTCATAGACTATTGTGGCTGCTCGACCAATCGGCTACAGAGCTGCCACTGGTCGCGTTCCCTCTGTCCCGGTGGCGCAACTGCCTATGGTGACGGTGGGTGATTTTTCGCCACCACAGTTTGAAGATCGGTGATAGTCACCGCCTCTGCGTAGTTATACAATAAGTTCAAGCGCCAATCTAATAAAAAGTTAAAATCCGAATGTGGCAGAAGTGTATCGAAGAATAAATGCAACTTCTACGCATTGCTATACTGTCGACGAGCTTAGTAATTAACTGTTCAGCGCTTAACTTGGAATGAAAATTTCAGATTATTATTATTCCACATCACTGCAATATACAATGAATAAAAGTTAGTAAATATAAATAATGCACATATTTTAGGCATAAGCCGTGATCCTCACGGTATGCATTTTATGCATTGTACGGTATGAATATCTATGTATTAGTAACGTATGCAGTAAAAAAAAAATTGGAATGAAAATTAGTAAGGATAGTAGACGTACATTATCGCGAGCTCAATATTTATCATGTTTTCATGCGTTTCTAGGCACTCTCAATAACATCCTTTAAGGCCTTGCCATTTCGTCACCGCCAATTTTCGATTCAAAGTTACGCCCCTGTTCTTGCCTCCATAAACTCCCATCTGCGCCCAGCGCGCGATCGTGTGACTGCCGAGCTCGTCTCTAGTTTCCACTCTCGACAACGGTTGATAGCGCTTTACGACTGCTCGGCGTTTCAGTTTGCTCACGCAGTGTTGTTACGGCCGTTTGAGGTTCGATATCAACGCGATAATACAGTCAATGCTATTATATGACTGACGGCCTTGCACTGCAGGCCAGAGCGCAGTTCGTACAAGCACTCGGGCGAAGGCGCTTTATAAATAAGTTTTGTTTGCGCATGGTAAACGAACTGTTTATTTTCGTCTGCGGCCCGAGAAGTTTCGTCCGTATAAAGTTGTCGATTTCTACAGAAAAATTTCAGTATAATTTTATGCGACATCGCTAGGCTTATAGCTTGGCTTCGTCTACTGACTGCTACCGCGGAACAGTTGCAAGCTTACAGTAAATGTAATAGCACTATCGCAGAGTGATGAAGGGACTATGCGATTTTAACTTGAGTATGCCTCCGGCACGGTATGCGTGAAGAACAAAAATACGGCATAGAAACGGCCAACGATTGATATGATTAATCTGATCGATGGCTGATCTTTACGATTGATGCTGCGATTTAAGTAAGCCCCGTCTACCGCAACCCTAACCAAAATTCACGATAAAACGGCTGCTTCGTGCGAGAATAACATCCCTCTACTTTTAGCACGGCAGCATGTTTCGAAAGAAACGTTCAGCATTGGTGATGACGTTGGCAAGGCTCGGCGTCGTCGGATTTCTTCTCGCGACATCTTCAGCAGTGCAGGGTGAGTGACTGCGAATCGCACAGCGCGTGACGTCACGTTCTATTTTCACGTTCTATTTTCTACGGTTCGCCGCATCTTTCCGCATTAAAAATGCTGTTACGATTCGCGAAATATATATGGTTTAGATTTAAATTGGCTGCCGTTGAGGAATAGCGAGGCTACAGTGATAAATAATTCGCACTGTAGAGCCATGTTTTGAATAATCCATTCGTTAGCGGCCGTGCTTGAGTATAGTTCGAGAGAATTTACTTGTGGAAAAATTAAACAACGTGAATCCATTTTCGCTTACACGTATGAGCCACGCCGATGCGGCCGAAGTGTTGTATATGACGATTGAAACTATTTATGAATGAAGACTCATTTCGAAACGAATTAAAGGCCGGTTGCTAGACTTCGATTTGAAGTGCGATTTTATTTTGTAGTCCGAATTAACCAATCAGATTATTC
>JAQIWG010005411.1:0-14567 GCA_034695025.1 Chamaedrilus cognettii | reverse complement strand
TCAAGGCTCAATAACTGCCAAATCTTTCGTCAGCACCCTCCTCCCCCCCTCCCTCCTCCCTCCCCCTACTTCCCCCCCTCAAACCCTCTCGCGAGTTCTGCACGGAATCAAACGGGTCTGCTAGTATGGTCCCAACCATCATAAAATACGTGGCAACCGCCCTGTATATGCACCACACAGTGACTTGTTCTGGGTCTAAGTCCTCCCTATGATCATTCGCGATGCCTATTATCATTATTGTGGACTACAACTACAATGTCATTTAATCTCTTTATTTAGGTCCTAAGCCAATTTAGCTGCAGCTAGTATGTATATGTAGCTTATCTATCCGGGCCCAATCTCAATCATCAAGTGACCGGTCGATCTACATGTACACTATTCAATGACAGCCACTGTACGATAGATTTGGGATGTGGACTTTGTCGTCATCTCATCATCACGTCTTCTTCACAATCAATTCAGTGTACATTCAGTTCAGTGTACATGCTTTAATTTGGCCTATAGCAACCAGATACTAAGCACAGCTCTTGACCAGTCAGTTAAGGCTTATCTTTGTTTTGCTTAGCAGAGGCAGACTCAATTAATCAAATCAATTCTCATACACAGCATTACATGTACATGTAGGTATAGAAACTTGTGCTTGGTGCAAACTTCTTCACGTTCGCTTAAGATTGAGATACTAGTCAGTGTCTGATTGTCTCAAAGCACCCAGAGAGCTGCTTCGCTTTCCGATTATGTTCCAATTTCTCTGGTTCTGTCATTTCATAGATATATATATATAGAACTGTATTCACCTCACGGCAGAAGAAACATAATAATACACAACTCAACAACATACATTAAATAAACAGATGCAGCATGTACCATATTACACAACCGTCGATGATGCGACAAGCGTGCGTGAATTGTATTTTTGTTCTACGAGTTGTCCATATTGTCGAAAAAAGAATTCTAATATTATGTGTCCAAGAGCCTGCATGCATAACGGATTTTTTTAGCCAAAAGACTATGCTTTTTGAATAGGCCTACACAATCGAATTCTTGCATACCACACGACATATAAAATCCGTGAACGGAGTCGTTTTGAATAAAAGTTAATTTGACATAAAACTTTAGCTTTTTAATACCTATTTTTAGAGAAAATGGCAGTAAATCGCAGTAGAATTGACAACTGCGAATCATTTTCTTATCGTATGACGCAAATATTTTAGCAAAGGCAGCATTGTATGCAGAGTCAAGAACGTTATACTCAGCTTGTCTAACGTTAAATGATTCAACACCACAGCCTAGCAGAGGCGCACAAAACGACTCCACAAGAGACAGCGTCACCATTGGCGATGAGCGCGCTCCGACTTTACCAAATAAACAATTTAGCGCTCGAAAGTATTTTTGACGAACTGTCTGTAAATCGTTTTTCAGAACTCGACCTGACAAAAAGAATACACCTAAATATTTCAGTTCACATTTCCAATCTAAGGCTTCAGCATTAACTACAATTATAGCAACATCTGCTTTGTGACGTTCACCAACTCTCGTACAGACAGATTTTTTTTACATTTATCAACATGTCCATAGTTTCAAGCTCGCCCATACAAAATATATGTACAACCATACGCTGCAGATCACATACAGAGATACTCATTAAGAATAAATCGTCAGCGAACATGACAGAATTCAAGCAGATTCCCTTAATATGGCAACCTAAGGAACTATCTCTGAGCTTGAGCAACAGATCATCAACAAAGACAGCAAAAAGCATGGGCGACAATACACCCCCCTGGCGAACGCCGGCAGTTAATTTTACACGATATGATAAACATGATTCTCGCCGCACAACAGTAAATATCTTGTTATACTAACACATCAAGGTTAACAGAAAAAGTCTTGGAATGTTGCGCTTCATCAATTTATAAAATAATGCGAAGTATTTGATCAACTTTATCAAAGACTTTATCAAATGCCAAAGCTAAATCGAGAGCACATACACTAACTGTTGAGCTATTTTTTGTAAAATAATGTAATCAATGGTGGATGGAACTGTACAAATAGCACGATTACAACCCAAGCCGCGTTTGAATCCAAACTGTAACTCAGACGAATATCTACACGCGTCTACATCATGCATTTTTGGGCATCTGCAGTAAAAATAGATTTTCGCTTCGACTGTAGTGTAGACAATTATTGCGTTGCGTCATTGATATCAAGTTTTCTAGCGAATATCCCATTTTACCTTAGCATACGCCTATTTCTTTCCCTTTACTGTCGTGTGGTATACGACTAAGGTATACGTATACCTTGTTTCTTCGTCGCTATGGCTCTTACCCTCTGCAGGCCGGGGAACAAAGAATTGGCTTGCAGTCTAGAACTCCCCGGGCTAGTCGAGTCGTAAAAGGCGACTAAAGAAGAGGGAGCGGTTCTGTACGGGATCCCTTGCACAGAACCGGACTGTATATCCTTTCTGTGCTACACACGGTCCCCAAACTACAAAAAAAATTATTGCTTCAACTAGGTTCTATACATTTTCTGCATTTATGCTATCGCAAGCTCCAATCTGTGACTCTTTCAAAGCGGTCATAATCATTTCAGAAACTGCAAAAATTATCATGGACAGCCTCGGATTACTGACGTCAGTGACTTTATGTAGTCTACGCAAACGAGGCAGGTAGAATTTTTTTAGTAATAATACACGACTATACGCTATCTAAACTTGCGTTCAAGTTAATTGAGTCGTAATATACAGCATTACACTACATTATTGTACTATTGCCTATATACTTCAAAATAGTTTACGATCTGTCCAGCCGTCCTATAAATAAAAGCATCTTCTAACCGTGCAGGTTTATTGGCTGATTAATGACATATTGATTACAGCTTACTCTGCCTTAGTACTTTATCAATTGGACACTGTACAGACTTAAATTTTGATGCTGATTCAATTCAATTCAATTTGATTTATTCATCAATCACGCAATGTACACACGGTATCAACATGCAATTACATTATAATTTACAGTGTACACCACGGTTTAATGAAAAGGGTAGTCAGATCCTCTCGGAACACCAAAATGTCACCCATTTTATTATTGACAGTTAGATAGCAGCCAATGATGAAGTCGCCACACATTAATAGTAGACTATGATCCGTAATCTGGGCCTGCTTGTATACATAGTAGATTGAATCAGCGCTGTATCCAAAATATTTTAAGATAGGCTAATTACGGGTCAAGATTTCATTGCAAAATAATCCATAGCTAAAAATAGTAGTGCGTAGGCCTACTAGGTTGATATAGCTACAAATTTTCTGTGGGAGAACTTTTTCGTTTTGTTTTCTAAATATGCCAATGAAAAACAAGCCAATGAAAAAGACGGAGGAGCAGAATAATAGGAAGAAAATATCAAAAAAGAACGAAAATGATAATTAAGAGAAATAGACCAAAAATAATAGCCAGCACGCGGAGTTTGAGTTGCGAAATTATTTTTTTTATTGCACAGCTGAGAAAATTATTGCATAACTGTGCGTCGACCGCATTATTGTTTTCGCGACCGGGCTTGAGAAATTTCTCACTGGATCAATCAAGTTAATGCAGATAACAAAAAATTGTTTGAAATCGCACATTGAATCAAATACACATTCTCTGATATCTCTTTGTAATATTTTCCACAACTTTTTTTTAATTCCTAGCTGTGCACTGATCGCCCAAATCACGATTCTTATAAAAACTGAAAATGCAATAAGCTTTTAACAAAGCCTGATACAAACTGTTACATAAAGCAGTGTAATTAGCTGCAGGCGTGCATGCAGCCTATTCTAATTCCAATCATTTCTATTCTATCATTTCTACCATTCTATGAATTCTATCATTTCTAATCTATTCTATTGTAATCATGCGTGTCAAGGATCTTGGCCTGACAACAACACACAGATACGTTCATATAGCAACCTAATCCTTGCTTCTATCACTCACTTCGGCAAGTTGAAGCTGCATGTCTATACATAGGTGTAGACCGTTACCGCAGGTAGGATTGCGTGCAGATGCCCTGTAATTTTCAGCAGATTCTTCTGCGTGGCGTCTGGCCGAACTTCGCAGTGATTACTGCGCGCACATGTAGGCTACACGACATAGTGTAGCCCACTAATGAATATAATTATCTGCTGATCATTAACACTCATTAGGCCTACAGTATTATAGTGAAGGATATTCTCACACGGTGTAACCACGACACACAGACATTACTATTAATCTGCATATCACATAATGGCGACTTTAATAACCGTTACAACGCAGTCGTTGCGGAACGACGGCGTCAATATAAAGTTGAGCGAATCGAATCTCGAGAAGAAGTCGAATGCAAGCGTGAAGACTGATGTCCGAGACACGAGGCTGCTCTTTCCGGTTGACTCCAACCCGCCATGGGCCCTCACTGTACTCTACGCCCTGCAGGTACCTTGTAGGCTACGATGGTCAGTTAATATAATGACTTAGATCAACGAATAAGTAATTACTTTCGAACAATACATTGTTTTAAAGTTGACATCTTGACTAAATTTGCCTTATTTTGGGACATTTTAGATTTTGATTGTATTTTAGATTTTGCCTGCAGGCTCATTTTTGATGAATTGAATTTTATTTTAGATGGCATGGATTGTATTTAATTTATAAAATGCAGGATTGAGTTTTTTTATTCTAATTCTACTTAGACTGGTGGACTCCTTCCTAGTACAGCCGCAGTTATTCTGTGCCGTTGTGCAAGTAGCAGATACTGAGTACGCTGAGCGGCCCGGTCACTGCGGCCTTTGTCATCCGCTCCCTACTCTGTGCGCCCAACGACCAGCAGTTCCTCACCCAGCTCATCTCTGTCAACCTCTTCATGGCTGGGCTCTGCACCGTGCTGCAGGTGTCACTCGGAGTGAGGTTAGACTGTTCCGCGGAGGCCTGCTATTTAGCGTAATTGTAGCCTAAGCGATTTAGTATATGATGCAGTTATTTTTAAATGCATACAATCTTGCATGTAGTCAAAGACAAAATTCGGCGAACGAGGCTTCTCGTTTGCTGGCCGTCGGCGTGGAATGAACTCCTTTGGCCGTCAAGCAAGCCCCGACACTAGCCTCATTAAAAATTAAACTGTAAACTGCACTGTTTTCTAATTCGCGAGCGGTTGATATCGCGACACGGCGCTCTACAAGTTGGCCTGTATATTGTTATAATTATTATCATTAGACTAAATCTACTAACGAATGTAATCAAACACCTGCCATTCATTGCCACCCGAACTTATAGTTCCATTAAGCTTCGGTTACCATTGATATAATACCAACTTCTGCATTTATCGCTGGATTGTTCTGTTTAAATATGCCTTGTCCTTATGGGATTTGAAAACAAAGTCCGCACTGGATGTAACAGTAAACGCGTTTTGTTGAATATTAAATGTGGGCGTAGGACAGGCTTGATGAAACTGTGACTATCCTCTGAATCTCTGGCGCATTGGCCTCAAACCAATATTAAGAAACCATACATATGTCAAAGTCATTCTACAATTAAGAATGTGTATCAAATACAAGTTCGTCTCTGATCTAATTTTGAAGAGTGTATTATAGGCCTATATGTATTATGTTGTGCACACCACTACTGTAGGTCTGCATATACAATTGTTTTTTTACCCGTTCATGTATTCCTATATTGGTTATAATATAATTTTTATTTTACTACATGATCTATTATGGCAAATTGATTACTGGATGCCAATATTAGTTTGGATTTTTAACTATCTAATGCTCAAGTAGACAATCTTCCATGTAATATTATATACTATTATACTATTTTATCTTTTTACATTTGAGAATATATCGTTCCAGAAATCCCGCATTGTGTGTAACCAGGTTGCCAGTGATACAAGCCAGCAGTTTCGCCTATCTCCCTATTATCGCCAGCATGATGATGACTCCTGAGTGGAGATGTCCAGAAGCCTCAGTGACTCATCTCAATGGTGGGCGTTTGGCTTAAAAGCAAACCTAAATTAACCTCTTAAACCTTATATTAAAATTTTGATATAGCCCGAAGTAGTAGAAACATTTCCGTACAACTTTTTGTATTAATTTAAGTGACATTTTAAAAATGAACTTGTAAAAAATCAATGTAGCTGTGAAAAATAAGCATCACGGGTGTTGTTTTAAAAATATTAGCCCGTTATTGATTCATGTAAATTATGCAATATGATACTGTTGGTATGATTCTCTTCACAGCATTCGATGTCAATTTCAACAACATTTTAGTTATTTGGCATAAATCAATCAATCCATCTTTTTCTCGGATCGTCGCGCATTTAAAGAATTCAATGTGAAATTTGTAAGAGACATATTGTACAACAGAAGAAAATGATAAAAAGGTTTTTTGAAAAGAAATACTCATCCCGCATTGAAGCGCTACAGAGGCTACAAGCATCAAGTGCAACAAAGTTGACACTAATTATTATTCCAGCGAGTTCTTTTATCTGCAATCAATTTACTCAACTCATCTTCGTATTATTTTAAAGCGAAAACTTTATTTCTGCTGCTGTATCCGGTTTCTGAACTTGTAAATAATTTTATAACATTGCAAACAAACGCTTGTACCCACCACAGGCAGAGTTATTGCTCTTGTGTTTATCTAGAAGTAGGCTGCATACTCTGTATGTTGTCTTATTCATCGTTTTTACATTTGTATAATTATTAACGCAGACAGTTTTGAAGAAATCACAAATTCTACAATTCATCAAGAAGGCGATGCAGAAAATCTTTGGCAGCCTAGAATCATGGAGGTGAGACAAAACCTAGTTTTTTTGGTTTTGGTAGTTTAAGACCCGTTCATAGTACCGGTAAATTAGTAATGAAGATTATTACTGTCTGCTTCTGTACCGCTTTCCCTTCTTTAGTCACCTTTTACGACCCGCCCGGGAAGCTCTGGGCTTCAAGTCAATTCTTTCTTCCCCAACTTGCAGGGGTCTAGTAGCGACATAGCCTAAATAGGGTGCTCTTCGTTTATAGTGTAAGCCAAAGTAGATACAGGTAGAATGGCGTTGAGACAAAAATAAGGCTATGAGCTCTATTTTATTTCGTACAAATTTATTTCTTTTATCACAACTTTAGTTCACCTAACAGGCCCAACTTATTGTGAGCAGTGCAATTATCTGATTTAAACTTTCTTGACTGTTATCAGCAATATGTCATGAAATCTTTGATCACAATTATTGTAAATTGGGCTCGAGTACAGTACTTTATTGCTTGATGTTTGATCTGTGATAATCTGCAATGCCAAAGCAGAATATCGACAATTGTTTACTAACAGCTCACTCGAGAATAATACTGATTTCATTGCAACTGCTGTGATGAATATCTGTGGAAAGCCACAAGTGTTTCATTATCTTCTAACTAGGCCGACCGGTTAAATAAATTATATTGTAAATCAAGATATACGCTTTTCATTATTGTCAAATTATGAGAGTCGTATGGTAAGATGTTCTGCTGATTAACATAAAACGAGCATTGGTTATGTTTGTATCAACTATAACATGACCTATTGGTAAAATAAACAATATCCAGATGATTACTATTACCTACGTGTACTTGTAGCCTACCATAAGCATATGCTTATGGTAGGCTATGTTTTGGCGCGGCTCTAAAACATCGGGGATTATGGTTATGATTTAGAGACAGATGTGAACAATGTGTTAAATAATGTCACATTTCAATCACGCGCGAAAACACGAAGCCATAGCAGTTTTATGCATAAAGTTGGTCGAACTAAAAAAAAATATTGTAGTCTAGCCACAAAACACTAAGGGCCCTCCTGCGTGCAGCCGACCTCTATTCGGGTTAAATGCTTGATGTTTTTGTCGAACCACGCGTTTCATCAGTTTTCTCTGTGTCTTTCGTTCTACTAGTCAAAGAGAATTACTTATATTCCCTGATAAAGCTGAAATATCCATGTCCTGCACGTTCTCAACAATAACTCTTTAAATTCAAAGTGTAACAAAGCAGCATAATTTAAGTAGAGAAATAATTAAGGAAAAAATGGATATGTATTATGCAATCACTATGTCCGCGCAGTTACATGAATATAAATTGAACGCCAAAATTGTAGAGTATATCAACCTGCTAAAATTATGTTAGGCCGACTAAAATTGCAGGCATGCTGTTCGAAACTGCATTCGAAACTGTTCCATACATTATATTTGAATCCTACTACGCTTCATATGACAATAATTATTCCGGATCATAATAATAATTATATTTGTTGAGAACACTCGCATACTCTTCCGAATCAAGTATCGCGAATAACAGTAGGCCTAAGGCCTCCTTTGCACGATGCATATTTTGCATGCAATTTTACATGAAATTTTGAATGCAGAATTGCATGTTTAGGCGGATGGACGACCGTTGTCATGACAACGATTTCCATAACTGGGTTTCATGCACCGCATTGTCCTTAACTGGGCTTCATGCATGGCTTGCATGAAACCCAGTTAAGGACATCTACATTGTTATTTTCTTAACAAGGTTGCATGCTAGATTGCATGCAAAATTGCATGCAAAATATGCATCGTGGAAAGGAGGTCTTATGCTTTAAACCCAAGGTCTCCGGAGCGCTGATCGCCGCGTCAGGGGTGCAGGTGCTGATCGGGTGCTGCGGTCTGGTGGGGTTCATGATGCGCTTCATCGGTCCCCTCACCATCGCACCCACCATCGCACTCATAGGACTGTCCATCAGTGGGGCTGCCATCAGAATGTGCGAGCACCACTGGGGCGTGGCCATCTTGTGAGCAGGCATTGTACTACACGTGCCAGATTTTCATTATTCAAATAAGGGACACCAACACATCAGCATGTTGGCTTATGATAAATTGTTTCATATCATTGGCCATATAAGTTATTTTTCAGGGCGTAAACTACATTATGGCTTAACTACATTTCGTCTGAAGATTTGCACACGATCTAAACAAGGCCTTTAGTAAAATATCGATGACTAATGAGTACAGGATACAGCCATTATGACTTTGAACTCTATCGTTCCTTACAATATTACGGTTTGTGTGTAATCGCATGATTACAATTTGGCTATGGGCTTAAATAAGGGACATTAAAGGGCGTCCCCTATACCCTTCATAAGGGACAAGGGACAAATGGCCTTAAATAAGGGGCGTCCCTTAATTTAAGGGACGTCTGGAAATCTTAGGTGGTGGTTTGGAGTTTAATGATCTTGTGTAATAACAAAGACTACTACAGTTTGGTTTTGTGCGGAGGCCGGGCCACGCACAGAAGTGCTCCCCCTTCTTTAGTCGCCTGCTGCGACTGGCCTCTGGGCTGCAAGTCAATTATTTGTTCCCCGGCTTGCAGGGGGTAAGGATCTTGTGTAGCATCAAAGACTATTGCAGTCTAAATAAAAGGACCCTCCACCCTTCTTTTTTCGTCATTTATAACTCGCTCGGACGACTCCGGCTACAGCCGATTCTCCTTTTATCCATGTCTGCAGTGGTTTTAATTCACGGATACTATCGTGCTATAACGCTTTGGGATCGAGATACGTATCATTTGAAATTGGCGCACAAATCACAAATTTTATCGTAAATGTTAAAAATGATAATTTCGCTCACGAACGAAATTAAATAGCAACTTGCAGCAGATGCAGGCTAGGTGAAATAATTTAGTCATAACTGGCTGCTGCATGTATAACTTTGTTAATTTTGCACCAATAATTCAAGTCAATTATTGCTTAGCATTATATCGTTGCAAGTAAAAATTGTCCGACATATCTGATCTCTCGATATTATCAAGTGACCGGAAGAAAAAAAGTAGACGGATTGCAGTGCACTATTATTATTGCAGCCCGGACTTGAAATGAATTTCGTGAATAATAGGCCAATTGAGAGAGTGATAGTCAGATGAACAATATGGCTCGTCTTGTAGAAATGTTTATCAGTCACTTGCATGTAAGCTTACGGCCGGTTTTTCCAACACGGATGTAATGGTGGTTCAGGATTTAACCCACCACTTTGCATAGGCTAATTCCTGAACCACCATTAAATCCGTGTTGGAAAAACCGGCTCTTAGACCATTTCACGTTCGCGCATTCCTTTGTTTTTGGCGGCTTATTCCTTTTTGCTGTATGATGTTGCTTGTAATTCTACTGCTGTTGTGTGCTATTACTATGCACATAAACCTTATCCTTGTGCAAATTTTGCGTCCTTCAACTCCGATTTCTTTCCCTTTTTTTCTCCACGGTATAGTAAGCTCCGTCTCCCCCTCCCTTTTCAATTTTAAGCTCCGTCTCTCCCGTTTTTTTTGTTAAATTTAACGGACTGGGGTCCGATTAACTTTTTTCAGCAACCTGAGCTTCTCGAAGGAAACATTTTAAAACGAGGTAGTTTGAGCTCTACTATATTTCCTGATTTCAGTGACGTTTGTCATTGATACTATTTTAAGCACGAGAATGAGAATGGTTGTCTTGTCGTAGCACGACAACTATATTCCTCGCCGTTCTATCCTTCATGAAGAACATCCAAGTTCCTTTTCCGAAGTGGTCCAAAGCACGCGGCTGTCACAGCGAGAAATTTCCGATCTTTAGACTATTTCCGGTGAGATATTATACTCATGTCATGTTGGCAAGGACGGGGGGAGGGCAGTGACGAAGTTTTTTTTTCAAAAGCCGATTATGTGAAAAATGCCTTCCTCTGTCCTAAAAATTACTGCATGTATGTCTAAAAACTTTTCTTTGCCTTCAAAATTACTATGCTAACAAAATGGTTTGAATTGTTTAAAAGTTCGAAGCTCATAAGCACTTCAATTAATATATGGCAATGTATTATAATGTAGCCTACTTCTGTTTGCAAGCTGTACGATTTCTATCTGTTGTCTATTAGTCATTTGCTTAGGTGATTATATTAGAAGCCTAATTATTGATACAGAATCAGTGAATAATGTGATTATATTAGAAGCGTTATTATGGATGCACAGTCTGTGAATGCGATTATATCAGAAGATTATTATTGATGCAGAAATGGCATTCGTTAAATGTCTTTCAAAATGATCTTTTCACAGCAAGCGATAGCAATATCGTTG
The DNA here is from genome assembly GCA_034695025.1 of Chamaedrilus cognettii. Lineage (NCBI taxonomy): Eukaryota > Metazoa > Annelida > Clitellata > Enchytraeida > Enchytraeidae > Chamaedrilus > Chamaedrilus cognettii. Next base: position 3,475 of record JAQIWG010005411.1, on the reverse strand, counting down.
GGTTGGACCTTCTGTTTCATCTTGACCGTGTCAAACGCTCTACCCGACATACCTACAGAGAGAGGATACTTGGCTCGAACCGATACCAGTCTGGATATGATCGCACAAAACAACTGGTTTTTCCTGCCATACCCCGGTTTGCTGAAATATTTTTTGCCAATCCATTTTTATTCTATTTCGCTTTGCTTTGATTTCCAATGTAACATTTTATAGTTGGTTTCTGACGCATCGGATTGCTTAGCAGTAATAATGATTTAGAGAACGTCAACATTCATGTGATTCAATGTACAGGTAGTGATTTATCAAGGCTCTGTAGTGTAGTGGTTAAAGTGTCGGACTTTAAGTCAATAGGATCTAGTCCTCAAGGATCAAGGATCCAGTCCCCGCGCCGGCAACTAGGAAACCATGCGTTACAGGCCCTTCAGCAAGGCTGTTAAACACACGAGTGTCGCTAGCTGCTAACCCCGTGCCAGATAATTATTTATTTGGTTGGCTGAGTTGACTGATGAAGCTGGGTTTTTATGGCTGAATGCCCTTCCTGACGAAGGGCATTCAGCCGTAAAAACCCAGCTCCATCAGTCCTGATCAGGTCAGTGCGCAAACGTCTAAACCTGTGTGAAAGCAAGGACATTAAGAGATTGGACGACAAGAAAGGAGTTAGTTAGTTAGTACATGAAGTATAGTTAGCTAGTTAGCACATGATACGATTATTGGATGTGTGTGGTATCACTGATATGGCGTGTAGGAAGCGAGGCTCATTTAATTCAGTGATTAAGCAGTCTGGATTAGAAGTTCCGGGTCCGGGATTCAATTTTCTTCACAAATAACTACGTGCAAGACCTTGCATGCAGTGGTCAAGCGTGGTGTTACGCGTCTGGCCGTCAATATAACCAATATCGCTGATCGTATTGCAGAATATAGCATCCATACACATAGCATATACTTGCACAGGCCTTCACCAGAAGAGACATACAAAACCGACAGTTGATTAGCCTTATGGGTCGATATACATGTAGACAACTAAGTGAATGCGATGAAATTATAAATTAATAAATTTTGATAAATATAATTGATACTGCAAGCTATGAGAAGTTAGTTGAACATGTAATTATGCTAGGCTCTATACCGTCATTTCTGTTGAGAAGAATGATTTTTCTCTCTAGTGCACTGCCAAACGGCAGGTTCCTGGCATCCAAAAACTCCACACTTGGTGGTCCTCCGCCATTCTCTTCATGTTTCCGTATGATTTTGCTTCCAGTAATACATCCATCATTCCTATATTGAGGGAAGAATGATAGGCATTGGAAAACGATAGAATTCGGAGCACCACTGATGTTTAAAAATAAAATCGTACGCGCATACTCGTATCAAGGCAAATTGGGGGAAATGAGCTTGATATTTGTATACTCATCATTTGAAAATTTCACTAATGACAGATTCGTTGTTTCGTTTTAAGGCATGTGGGGATGGCCTACGATCAGCTTGGCCACATGGGTCGGCATGCTTTCCGCAACTATCACTTCAACCCTTGAATCAGTGGGAGATTACTACGCTACCGCGAGAGCCTGCAATGTCCCACCACCTCCCAAACACGCTGTCAACCGCGGCATAGCAATGGAAGGTTTTGGGAGCGTTATCTGCGGTCTACTGGGAGCAGGGCATGCCACGACCTCCTACAGTCAAACTGTCGGCTTCATCACACTGACGGGCGTGAGTACTGAGTACTGTGTACTGAGTACTGAGTACTGAGTACTGAGTACTGAGTACTGAGTCAGTGAGTAGGATGCTTTGATATTTAAAGATAGTCTATAGGTGGAATACATTTTGCAGATCTGTTGCCATGTAAAATATTTTTTTAGTTTCGGTCCGCTACGGCGCCCGGCTAGGGTAGGAATTACAGAAATAGAAAAATGTGGTTTTCTGTGAACTTTCCACTCATTTACAAATCACGATTTTTATGATGATGGTATCCATATTTTCTGAATATCTATTCTTAATGTTCATTTAAAGATTCAGGAAATTTTGGAGTCTTTGCACCATTTCCTGTGGACTTCACACTTACATTTATAGAACACTCTTTTTAGGGTTTTGTTCTCCACATTTTCTGTACCAGTAATGTTCATTTCAAGATCAGTTGCTCCATTCATTCAGCATAGAAATCTGTCAAAGCATGAGAAATTGGTATTTTGATGGATGGCCAAATGTTTAGTCTCCACACTTTAAATAATCCCTGGACCAGGGGCTTGTGCCCCAGAATTTTTTGATCAAGCTCCTGCAAATTTAATTTTTATCAAATATTGGCCTGCATCTTCTCTTAAATGTTATCTTGAACATAACCGTCACTCGGAGTCGATTAAAGTTTTGGGATGACCCCTCCTACAATTTCTCATGTTTTGAGAGATTACTATGCCGAATGAATGAACGAATGAATGAATTTTCAAAGAGCCAAATTGCTTTAAAAAAATTGATTCAATTGAATAATATTACTTCATGAATGTATTTTAGTTGGAGTGCATGAAGAATACTTTAATGTACGTGGCTGTAGTCGTAGTCTAACTAGAATCAATTGGTCCTATTAGGCTGAAAATTGCAACCCTCACAATCTGTACGATGAAAAATATTCTTTTTACACAAAATCGAATAGAACGGAAAATATATGTTGTAATAATTGCTAGTTAAATTTTGTTCAAATATTTTACTGTGGCAGAGTAAACGTTGATATTAATATTGTTTTGACCCCTAGTCGGATATTTTAGTTAAAATACACTTTGCGACTTTGCTACTGTGTGACTTTGCTTATCAAAGCATCCACTGCAGCTTCCTCCTAGACACACAGCAAGTCTCGATGAATCTGTCTGGCATGGCGCTATTTCGAAGCCTTTTTTATCATTTTTCTTCACTATCATGCAACAAAACCTATGAGGTATTAAGTTTGTTTCTACACATGCATGCTGATTAAACACTTTCAAATTCTTTTATTTCCAGATGGCTAGTCGTGTCACCTGGCTTGTAGCAGGATGTCTACTGATGGTCGCCGGGGTGTTCGGAAAGTTTGCCGCCATTTTATCCATCATTCCTGAGCCAGTCCTGGGTGGAGTTATGCTCATTGGTCTCGGCATGGTGGTCGCCGTGGGTATTTCGACCCTACAATATGTCGATCTGGCTTCGGGTAGAAATCAAGTTATTCTGGGCGTTGCGCTCTTGATGGGGCTCGCCATTCCTACTTGGATTAAGGAAAACCCGGATATCATAAACACCGGTAGGATTACATGCATACAGCAATCTGTTGACTCGTGTGATACCCCGGCAAGTCGGGGAATAAATAATAGACTTGAAGCCCAGAGCGCCCCAGGCGAGTCGTAAAAGGCGACTAAAGAAGCGGAACCGGTTCCGTTCGTGGCCCTCCGCACAGAACCGGACTATGTAATAGTCTTTGTTACTCACACACGGTCCTTCAATTTTTTATAAAAAAGTA
>JAQIWG010005410.1:0-14568 GCA_034695025.1 Chamaedrilus cognettii | reverse complement strand
CACGATGCTGGAGAAGGGATCAAGAGGGTTTCAGCGGGTCAATTAAGCCGCCCGGGGCCCTTTCTCCAGGATCTTCTAGGTTGCCCGTTGCCCCTGACAGCCCATTCAGGCCCGAGCGTAGCCGGGTGCCCCAGCTAGTATATATATATAACGCGCGTGCACAGTTAAAGGCTACATGTAATGCGTTCTTTTAAAAATCGTTGTCATCGGAAGTAGGAACATTAAATTTCAACGGTGATCATCGTTCCTACACTCAGTACACTACAAGCTTGTGTTCCTATACTCAGTACACTACATGCTTGTGTTCCTACACTCAGTACACTACAAGCTTGTGTTCCTACACTCAGTACACTACACGCTGGTGTTCCTACACTCAGTACACTACACGCTTGTGTTCCTACACTCAGTACACTGCAAGCTTGTGTTCAGAACGAGGCATCGTCGCCTGCACTGCTTCTAAGAGTGAAACCTGACACATGCGTGACGCTGAGTCCTCTGTTAGTCTAAGCGGGACTTGGGCAAAATACCGTCGCATGATAGCGTACAATAACAAACCAACAAACCGAGGCCCACGCCAGAATGGAGCGTGCACATCGCACTATGCCTGTCTGTCCTGCCTCGCGAGAAAATGAATCTGCGCCCATTAAGGGTCTTTCAATCTTAACCCATTCTAATTTGCATACCGGATGGAGAAAATGCAACATCAATAGAATTGTGACGTCATTTCGCCTCTTGTCGATTTTTCCGTGCAAGAAATCATGGTTCTCTGCATGCTTTGGACTATACCCTAACCCTGACTCTGACCCTAAGCGTACCGCTAAATAACCCTAGCAATAGCTAACCCCAACCCTAACCCTAACCTAACCCTGACCTAACCATAACACTAACCCTAACCAAGAAACTTTCTCCATTCGGATTGCACATTAGAGAGTCACGTTCGAAGGGCGCAGAGTCGCAGACTCATTTTAGCCTGCCGCCCTGCTGAAGCTATACAGCTGCAACAGTGACGCCATTGTTCGCTGACAGGCGCCAGGGGGCGCTAGCGCAATCCAGCGGGAACACACGGATGCCCGCGGCGCCTGCTTGATCGCCCATTCTGCTAGGATATACACAGTAATCGAACGCACGCATACAATTAATTTGTGCACGTTAAATGTTTGTGCATGCATGTACGGAACAAAGCGAAAGCCGCAAAATGACGTTAATTAAACTGTGACGTCATTTTGCAGCTTGCATGTTTTCCGTGCATGTGAACCGCCGCGACCCTGCGTGCAGGCGAACTGCTACACAAGCGTGGCGCTGTGTCCTACAGCCGCAGTCTTGGTGCCTGTGGCGTGTTCTATCAACAAATGCTCTTCTCATCAATTCATCATTGCACGCATAGCGCACAACTCAACAGCGCACATTTTTTGAATTTATGACTACTTGGCAGTGTCGTTCTACTAGAAGAGTTAGCATACAGGTGATCCAAAAACGATGTGAAATGAATTACGTGAACTGCAACATTTTAAAATGTTCTCTATATCATCCAAAAAATGTCAACGTTACAATGTTGTAGAGCATGCCATCATATGCAGAGCTCTTTTCAGTAAACTCGAAGCAAAATAGCACAAGCAGCATTAGATATATGTAAATAAGATATTGAGAAATTGAGACAACCCCATGTGACAGCCAATTAACAGATCCTCGCAAGTTACCGGTTCAAACTTGTGCCAGAAATGACGCTACAGACAGAACTCGCTCACCTCTGGGCAAGGGTTCGACGCCGGGGTCAGTCCCCGACAGCTGGACCAATAGAAGCACGACGCTCCAGACAGCACTCGGGTGGTGACCCAGTAAGAATGCCACTTCTCCCCCAACTTCTACACGTGTGACCCACATTGTTAGACTTGAGGAAAGTGCTGCTGTGGCTCTTGATCGTAGTTCCTGCTTCAAGAGTTAATCCCTGTGTCGTTTGTCATTCAGTGACCTGTTCATAGAGGCTTCAGGTCGGCTTATGTACACGTATCTGCATGTACAGATGTAGATGTATTGGATTTCAAAGGAACACTGCTCAGCGACTTAAAAATAGACGAAAATTAAACATCTGAATCGGCAAGCTTCACGGACCAGCTTTCAAAGTTACTTACAAAAATTTTAGTGTTTTTTTTAGCAACACTGTGTTCACATAATTACTCCCTGCAGAGTAATCCAAGAGGCTAGATGACAATAAGCATTGTCCACGCCTCGATTGTGCATCGTTCAAACGCGACCCCAAGTCGCCATTGGCCTTGCTATGTACGTGTACAGATAGGTTTCTAACGAGAAACTGAAGCATAAAACGGACCTACGTATTTGCTAAATGACATGATCAATGCAATGTCATTGCTATGGTCCAATGATAGAAGGCTATCAACGATATCTAAAGTAGGCCGCTGATCCGTTTAGCTTCAGCGGCTGTCAGAGTTTAGTCGACTCAAACAGGCGCTCAGCGCAAATTCGTAATTCAATTGAAATAGTCCGAGATAGATTCTCTTTTACTTCAACGCGTTCGTCGCTGTGGGAATAAATTGAGTGTTAATACAATAGATATGATCCGGTCTCTGTCTCTACCGAACACCCAGCAGAGCAAGGGGGTTAACACTGAACAGCGCTCGTTGGCTGGACGCCGCTGCGTATACATCTAAGCAAAGTGCGCGCAGCGTGCGAGTCGAGAGAAGCAAGCTACTGCAGCGGTGCTGCCAGCGACCGATAGCGTAAAGCGCCGTTGGTCTATGAAGAGGCTCGCTGTTGCGCGGGCGTGCTGTCTCGCCCCTGCGCGACACGCTGCTAGCGAATAACCTGCGGGGCCTGGTACTGACACTGATGTGATGTGTGCTACTGGTCAACTACATGTATAGATGTAGAAACGAAGATATGGAAACGCAGACTGTGCTAGAGGTGAATACACATAATGCAAAATGTATAATATACCGTATATACCGGTACCTGTATATGTCTCAGAGGGCAGATGTCACGATTGTGTAATGAGCATACAAATGCCACACATAATATAAGCAATTTCTAATTGTAGAGTAAAGTGGAAATAAACGGAGAAGGCCTCTACTGTTTAGTACATTAGGTCCATTAAGATATTGGTTAACTTTCGTTTATACATGCAAATATTCCAAAGCTCGTCAGGATCATCAAACTTCAAATGATCAATCAGATTCTCAGCTTAATCAGACATAAATACGAAATATAAAATGCCCTACAAAGAGTCGCAACAATTCTGAGCATTGTTGGCAACACCGCTACTGAAGCTCCCGTTTTCGTTTTGGTATATAGTTCAAGACCAGCTGTCCACAGACAGTCCATCACTTGCTGCACTCCCCCCCGTGCCCGCAGCGCCAGCGTCCCACGCCCTGACCGCCCTGTCACCCCCCACCTCGCTGACTTCCCCCAGGTCGGACCGGTAGAGCTCGTTGTCCACTATAACCCTATCGCTGTTCAGCCTCCCTGCCACCCCCCCGCCCCAGTCCCCAGTGTCTCGCTGTGCGTACATTGCATTGTCCACAATCACCCTGTCCCCCTCCCCCTGCTGCAGGCCACCAGGTCTCATTACACCATCGTACAGCTCTGTGTAATCATGCCCCTCTACCCCGGCACCCCTGTTCCTCTGTAGAACGCTGCAGCCAGAGACGAGCGTCGGCCCGGAGCTGGACGGCTTGAACGTGCTGAGGGACGAGGGCACGACGGGCTTGGGGCCGAGGGGCGCAGGGCCAGTCCGCGACTGCGGTCCTGGCCCCGCGGGGGACTGAGCAGAGGACTGGGTGGCGGGCCCCACGGCGCTATACCGGGCCGCCTCGCGGTACTCTGGGTCTTCGCTGTCCAGGGAGGAGGAGTGATTGAAGGAGGGGTTGGGGGGGACTGCATACATGACGGTCTTGGTGCGGGAGGGCACGATGGAAGAGAGGGGCAGAGGGGCGGAGAGAGGGGGGGAGAGAGGGGGTGAGGGCTGGCGCAGGGTGATGCCTGCTGGGGTCGATTCTACGACAGACTTGGCCGCTCTGAAGCATGCGGCAGTGTAAGTACACGAGTTGGACAAAAATAGAGGTGTGAATAGTTGCAGCAGCAGGGCATAATGTGGCCTATAGTACTTACCTTTGACGGCTGCGCTGCTGGAAAGCCTCATTTGCACACAGAAACTGCATAGATAGAATCTTTATCAAGAAGTCAGAGTTGCAGGATCCACCTGAATAAGACTGATATTTGAAAGTCCTACGAAGTCTCAAGTACATACAGTAATAATCATTATTATGAGCATTGCCGAGCAATTCGACCATGACGAAGCCAACGTGTTCAGTGTCCTATATGCCTAAGTGGTGTGAACACATCACACTTGAACTTACAATCTTTCAGTGTAGATGTAGCCTATAGTTAGATCGACCCTATCGACATTGGCTGTTGTTTCAAACTACTATAATCCTTTCTGCGACGTGCACATTGTGTAATGAATCTGGTGAAACACTCGGACATTGTATGCATGTGTACCTGACGAGCTCCGACTGTTTCCTTCGTCGCCTCCTCAGCGTGACGAGACAGAGGACGAGCAAGCAGCAGCACGCGACGAGCAGCAGCCCCAGGCCCAGCCCCACACCCAGGCCCACAGCGAGCCTCCACTGCAGTGAGTCTGCATACAGATATTGCTAATGGGTATGTACTGTATGCTGGAAGAATATACCACTACGTAGGCTATAGCTACTATACACACTAGGTGCACATGACCAGCAGCAGCCCCAGACCCAGCCCCACTGCGAACTTCAACTGGGCGGAGTCTACATAGAGTCATACACGTGAGCAGCAGCAGTCCCAGAGTAACTTACTTACCGGATGACGCTGATGAAGCAGAAGACTGAGTGGAGTGCACGGCAGCAGCTGCAGTCTGTGACTGTAGTGAAGAATCTGTTCTGTTCGAGCTTGAGCTTGTAGTTGGCCTAGGCGTACTGGTTGTTTCAACGGCGGTTGACTTTGAAGTAGATATTCTTTCAGTCGTTGTTTGCTTTATCGTCACCGGTTCGGTCGCTGTAGTTGAAGTCGATAACGCCACGGTAGCATTAGGAGGCGACGCTGAAATAATAATTAATTAAATGACAATTAATAATTAATTAAATTAATTATAGTATAACATTGATAAATATGAATATATTATCGTAACATCGAATAATGACATTCAGCTATTCACATACATATTCACATACATATTCACATACATATTCACATACATATATTCACATACATATTCACATACATATTCACATACATATTCACATACATATATTCACATACATATTCACGTGTCACACCATAACAATAATAATTTTGAGTTCTGAGTTCGTTTCGGTGTCAGGAACGACATCAGGGACCTCCCTTTGCCGTGAGGAAGCATCAATAAGTTGGTAGAAACTCGGCCAAGAGAAAGAAAGTCGAATGATTGGGTCAGTTAGCTGGATCTCCTGGCGGATACATGGAATGTATCTATCAGGAGAATAAATTATCTATGGTGGGAAAAGATATGTCTTTAAATCGGAGAGAAACAGCGGCAGAGAGGGGGAGGTTCGGAGTGGGAGAGGATCTCTCTAAAGTTCACAAAGCCAAAGCATTCAGGAGTGAGATAGCAACTCTCGCACTCCTGAATGGAATGAATGACTGAATGGTTTGTGAACTTTAGTCAATTGCTGGTCTACCTTAAAAAATTATTACAACCATGCGCGCACAAGCCGGGTTTTGATTGATAAAATTAACTTTTATAGCAATCAATTAGCGCATTTTGCATTGGCTCAAATATTGGCTGTAAAACAGAAAGGTCTGCGCACATTGACAAATGAATTCCTGTGCGAGGCCCGTTGCGTAGCTCCCTTTCCACGTCCACACAGTCCTGTTGCTCCACAGCGCGCTCAGCAGCTTCAGCTCCAGATAATCTCCGCCCAACTTTGGCCCGCAAACGAGGATCGGCGAGGGGGAGTTCGTACATTTTGGTGCAGCATCTTGAGGTTTGTCATTTTGTTTCATGAACTCTGCAGGTTCGACATTCACGCTCATCGGACCCGCTGTGAACGTCAGATATACTGATTATGCAACGCATAACAAAACGATCAATAGTATAGTGATCAGTTTAAACTATCTACGCGCTGTATTCGAGTTGCGCATCAGTTTAAATTATTGTCTTCAGAGGCGCACTACAGTACGACAGACTACCTGTACTTGGCACAAAGAAGCACCTTGAAAACGTTCAGTAGACCTTTCTATTATGAACGGCTAAATGTGGTTGGCTAAATGTGAAGACTGGCCGCGAGCGAATATTTTATAATTTTTTCAAAGACATTGCTTACGAAGGCATTGCGGATTCCAGTCGTAAAGCAGGTTGACGCACGGGGTGCGAGGTATCGGCTTTCCAACAGCAGCTTTCAAATCTTGTTGAAGACTTTGATTTATGGCGCTCAGCGGACGTAATACACCCTTGTACATATATGTGTCATGTTCCGATTCCGGTTCGCTTGATATGTAGAATAATATCTGCGTGAAATTGAAATCTTTGAGCCCCGTGCCGCCGCTGAGCGTGTAGTGTGTGCTGTTGAAGCGGTCGCACTGCGCCAGGAAATACTCGATGTTGAAGTCATCGTTGGATCCAGTCACAGTCGGCGACGGACTGCTATTATTCCATACATGAGTTCCAGTATCTCCATATGTCGTTGTCGTAGTGCCAGGTGTATGCACTGGTGGAATTTGGCCGGTATCACCGGCACCGGGCCAACTATCGGTAGTCGTTGTAGGCGGTACTTTGGACTCAGCACCCGGCGGGCCCCTGCCCCAGAGGGTCGAGCTGTTGTTGCTGAGGCAGAAGGAGTTGTTGTCAATCAAATCACTGCTCGTGATAGGACAGTATGAGTAGTTGATGGAGCCTGATTCCTGCGCTCTAATGAGGGGCGACCAGCAGAGCAGCACTGAAACATGCATACGTCCGTGTCACTAAATAGGTTGTCCCTCATGAAACTTTACCCTTCTCATGAAGCAAACAAACGGTAGAAGCATAAGCTAGTCAACTGATTTGCATGGTGTTTGTTGTCAATACAAATAATTATTTTGCGTAGCTAATAAAATACATCCCGCAATGCTAACTCTGCTTAAACTATTCAACTAAATATTGCACATCTACGTGGTCTACATGGTGCACGGTGCTAGTGTAGGAACTTGATTCAGGACGAACAGGTCTACGATCTTGCCACTATTTAAGCTACTACACAAAAAGCCAATTTTAAATGTAAGAGTTGAACGGATTAGCACGCGTTGGGGCTCTGAGTACAGTGGCGGATCCTCGGGGGTGGGGCGATGGAGCGATCGCTCCCGCTCTGAATTTTTCCTCTTAATTTTACTCATGGCAATGAGGTTTTAAAAATTCATTTTATCCAAAATTTCTGACCAAAACAGAGCAATTATAGCCCCCACCCCACCCGGATAAAAGTATGCACCCGCTATAGTCTGTTTCGTGCCAATAATCATCAGCGCCTGAGCCTATATCCTCTACATTGATTAAAAATCGCTATTAAGTTGGGCGCCGCAAGCCTAAGCACCTCCCGCGATCAGTTGAGCTCTGTTACTTATTGAAGCCTGTTGTGATTTCGTTCTTTAGAGTTAGGTGTGAGTCCGTGTTAGGTTAAGACAAAAACTTATTAAACAAGTATATAATTCTACAGAAACTTACCGCTGCTGTCTACAGCAATGAACTACACTAAAATACGCCAAATTATTACAATTTTTGATTAGGACACAATGTAGCAAGAAACTATGTGTCGAGTTTGTCACCTGTGAGCAGTAGGCGTGCCGTCGCAGGCCTCGTTCTCATTGCTGTACAATGCGCCATGTAGAGGCCTATGTCTTGACTTACGACTGGCCTTCAATCGCACTCGCCGACGTACACGTATACAGCCACTTATCCAGCTGGCAGCGATCTTCCGTTATACTCGTGACGCTAGTGCTAGTCGATAGGCAGCAGCCTTGTGGAGTATTGACTAGTCGCTGACTCGAGGCTGACAGAACGATGACTGCAACCTGGCATCGGTCGTGAGCTATCGCTATCAAACCGCGCTTATCGACGCCACACAGCCATAGTTCACAACATCACAATGCTCGCGTAATCCAATCTTCATCTAAATCCACCCTTTTTACTGCAGACGACTAAACCTGATTTCCATCTCGCTTGTTAAAGAGCAAAATACCGGCAGGCCTAGTTGATCTACACGTATAGTTGCGTAGTTGTTAGACAACCAGCAAATAGCTATTCGTTAAACACGCACTGACCAGCATGTGAGGACTGTTGGTACATGCACAGTGCTCGGTCTCGTCTCGCTGTCTAGTGCTACAGTCTGACACACACTACGTTCAGCGCACGTCGCGCAGTGCAACGCGGAAGTAGCGCGTTCTTGCGAGGACTGCAGCTAGCGCTCAGGGGCGCGACACTCGCACGGTTTCGCTGTGCCGGGGGAAAAAAATTGAAAATGGCATTTTTGACCCAAATTTGCACTTCCATTCCGTTGGGGGGTAAGGATATTTCATCCGCTCTAACTATGCTACTTTTCCCGTCCCGTACAGAATTCACGACGGGGATAGTAGGGGGCGGTGCTGACAAAAATATTTCGGCAATTTTGTCATGGTATATTCATTTTCAACACTATATTCTCACCACTACGACTTTGCATACATATACTCAAACATTTACATACCGCAACACAACTTACAATTACAACTTTTCAATTTACCAAAGCTTTCCCCCCCTGCCCCCCCCATAAATTATTCTCTGGGGCAAAATCACATTTTTCTGGGGGGGGGAAGGGGCATTCCCCCCACATTTTTTTTCGGGGGGCATTTACCCTTCCGTACCACTACCCAGTACCCATGCTCGCGCTGTCAGCTTACTTCTTGTGCTGCGCGCTCGGACAGGATTCGTCGTAAAGCGTTCGTAGTTTGCTCAACAAACAAACACAGGCCTTAATTCTTGCAGCCTGTCATAATGTCGGGTATATGGTACGTCAGGACAAGCGTGATTCAACAAGTGACAATCTACAGCGATGCAAGGGCGCACTTTGCAACCATTGACTTGCGACAGACTTTTCTTAAACTAACGACGGACTACCGCATAACTGGTGCTCATACAAGTAGGCGCCTATGCACGCATCCATCCATGCACCAAGGCATTTGGGTCTATTTAAAGTGTGAAGCCAGTTTTGTGGACACCGTAAAGCAAACAGGTGAAGTTCATGATCTTGAAATTAACATCAAGGATAGAGCACAGCTGTTGTGGAGTCATAGTTTCCGAAAAGGATGAATTGTAACGAAAAGTGTCTACAGAAAGTGATGTGGAGATCAAAAAAGTCATTTAAATATTTCCTGTGGATCGGTGTAATAGGAACCAGGACCCCCAGTACAATGGACTGGCCTGTGCTGTATACCCAGTCTCAAATATCGACGGATCTGAACGGAGTCGGATGACTCGGATGACACATCCTGCGATATACGGGCATTGTTGTTGGAATTAGCTTGTAAATAAAAGTTGGGTTTCGCGCTCACAAGCACGTGAACCTCTGTGTATTGAAAATATGCACTTCTGCGCCTTCTTGTAAATTGAGAAGTGCAGCGCACTTCGCCTTGCGTTTGGGGGGCGTGCGGGGGGCATGCACCACTGCACACGCAGTGCTACTCATGCACCACTGCACACGCAGTGCTACTCATGCACCACTGCACACGCAGTGCTACCCATGCACCACTGCACACGCAGTGCTACTCATGCACCACTGCACACGCAGTGCTACCCATGCACCACTGCACACGCAGTGCTACGATCGGTCAACCCAACGTCTTGCGGGATCCTATAAAACCGTCGACTCGGAATCCTATAAAACGGTGAAAACACCTCAATGCAAAGTCAGTCAAGCAAGGCGGTCGCTACCAGTAGTGATTCAAGGCGCACTATTATAAAGTAGGCCCACTGCAGCGCCGCTGTTTGATAAGGAGGCGCACCGAGTAGGGGGGTATATACATGTAAACAGGCAGGCTAACAGACTTAATATCAGAGGCAACGTGTACCCTGTGCTGCAGGATGCCTGTATGCGTGCCCAGTCGAACATCTACAGCCTAATGACGCGCAGGCCGATGACGGCGACCAACGTTCTAAAGCCATTATCACCCGCGTCCGATACATTTTCCGAAATACATTTTGCAACGTTTGTCTTAAATGCACTGTAGGCCTATCGCGATCATATATTATATATAGGCCTGCCTATAGATTAATAAATCGATCAGCTGTGCGAAGATCGGTCGCTTCTTTATCACTGGTGAATTGTGGCTGTCTACGGAGTTCGGTGATCATTTGTCCCCGGGTTTTTATATTCAGGGTTGATTTTACTAGGCGTAGTGCTACTAAAACGAGGTTTCTTTAAATTTGTGAAACGGGTGGGCGTAGCATTACGCGCAAAAGTCAATGAAGAAGGCGTATTTTGGCCAACACGGTTTTTAAGATCTAATGCCGTAACGACTAGCCCAACTGCGTAAGATAGCCAGGCTAGGACTTACTTTAGTAGCTAGTTGTTAGTTTAAGGGTCAAAAAAGAACAATGACTGTAAGAATGGCTCACAAAAATTTTGTCAGCATCCCGCCCCCCGCTCTCCGTACACGAGTTCTGATCAGCGTCGAGATAAAAGTTTATAAACTGATACACAGCCGGGCCTGCAGGCTACTCAAAGGCACAGGCGTAGGACGACGCGACTTTCCTTCTTAAGATGGAGGCGTAACGCTTCACCAGGATTAAGATGAACTTTGTTGATCATTAGCCTATTTATAGCTAGAAATGCAAAATAAACGTAGGTGTATGCGCCGTCATGGGTGGCAGCGGGAATTAAAAATTAGAGAGACCACGGGGACGTCACAATTTTCTGCTGGGACTCAACGGTCACGAGACAAAATTATTGACAATTAATTGTAATATGTGATCTGATGAGCAGCGAAGACGTCTCGGACGAGTGCGGTTCGACTCCGCGTCTGCCGCTCGTGCAACTGGGGCGAGCGAGGCCGCAGCGAACCCGGGGGAGGGTGAGGAGGGCGAAACGCTTCAATTCTATATTTTTGCATGCACGCCCGTGATCGCAAATCCCGCACCAAAACTGGATTTTTTTGTGAATTATTAGCAAAAACAAACAACTTTTGCAGCGCAGAGAGTTGGATGTTGAAATCAAAGGAATCTACCACCCCAATGTCTGTGTTAATTAAACAAAAGTAGCGAAAGCCAGTCCATAAATGCCTTAATATAGTTCAGTGCGTTGGTCATTGATCGTTGCCTGTATCGAGGTCGTAGTACGTTGATTGTGACGTCATTTCTGCAATCTGACGTCACGAGTTGATGCGGATCACGTGCTCAGGTTGTGCAGGCTGCGGTTTAGCGGCGGATTTCGTGGGACCTCATCCTTTAACTATCACAGAGCATGGTAGAATTTTAAAATAATTAGTCAAATAATTGAACTTAAAAATTAAACTACAATTATTCCGTTGGGTAAGACGGACGGGACACATAATTTTTTCAGATCTATTTTACTTGGAAATGGTGTACCATTATCATTCAATATTTATACTGAAGTATGTATCTGCATTACACACAGTATCATAGAAAAAAGTTGAAGTTCGTAAGCAGTACAGATTTACAGTACGCACAAACCCGCGCAGTTGTATGACTTGTAGCCGGCTTTGCATTTGCAGCCACACTCCTGGGAGTTCCACGTGCCGCCGTTCAGGCACTGATATTTGTTGCACCAATATCGACTGCAATACGAAACGGTTTAGAGTATGGAGCGGTATACAGAATATAGGGGCCTATGTTATCATATATAACAGGCCTAAATAAAAAAAATGAACTTCAAATCCGTTGCGGCGTCTTGTAACGTCCGGGAATAAGTGAAATAGCACGAGCCCTACAAGTGAAAACGTTTTTTTTGGATACCAGTGTGGACATATTTTTGACACAGGTTATATCAATTTTTTCACATATTATCACACGTTATATAAAGTACTTGATATACAATTTTTGGACACTTAAAGTCAAAATAATAATTTTAGCTCTATATTTCAGTCATTTCATAAACGAACACGAGGATTCTTTTTAAAAGGAAAATTAGTATCTTGTGTGACTTTGAGAGAATATAAAGCCAGAAATCAAGCAAAACGTGTTTTCACGTGAGCCATGCAATAATACTGGAGACGAATCTCGCCATTATTTGACCTATACGTTTTGTGAAGAAGTGATAAAATGATTTGAGACGCAGTTTTTACCGCGCGTCGACTGTCGCTTGCTGCCCAGCGAGAGTGAGACAGAGGACGAGGATGCACAGCGCGAGCTTCATCTTTAGCAGGTCGCAGAACGGGCGAGAACCTGAGAACGAGAGAACCGGAGAACGAGAACCGGAGCACGAGAAAGCTGCAAGAGTCGCCAGCGAAGACCGTGTCTCGCCAGCGAGCTTTCCGTCATTTTATACTTAGAGACAGGACAGCAGATGCCAGGCAATGACGGAGGCGCGGTTTTTTGAATGGGGGAGGGGCGCAAACGGGGGAGCAAAGGAAAAATATGGAAAGCAAGCTCGTGACGGAGATTTGTTCCCTCCCGTGCATCACGACCAGGGGGGGCATTCTCAATAGCGCCTTTTTATTTTCACGTAACGTTTAAATTCACGCAAACTTTTTCCTCCCTAGCTGAATCAGAGTGAAAGTCGGTGGGGGGCGGGCTTTTGTTATTTTGGGGCAAGACATTTAAATTGAGTTGACGGGCGAGGGGGAAACTTATATTGTGTAAGCATTGTTAACACTGAAAGGTGAGGGTTCAAATGAGAATGAGGCTCAAATTAGGAGATCTAGTGGGGTGCAAACTTCAGAGTTAGGCGGGGAACAATGCCCACTTTTTCCCCGTAGCGCCAACTCTAGCGGAAGCAGATGTTTTGTTAATGATGACAGTAACGTATTAACATAATTATTGAATCAAACTTATTATTCTGAAGGTTCAAGGCAATTAGTAAGAGTTAGGGTTAGTTGTAGTGGTTCGGTCAATGAATACCACAGGCGGCACAGGCCTAACAGAGCGGCGACGTCAACTAACGGAAACGCTCGATGATAACGCAAAAAATTATAATAAAGGTACCGGGCCGCAACAATACGGCGATCGCCTATCGGCGCACGCCGTAATACGATGTTAATTATTACTCAGCGTCAGCTTACAGCTGCTGGTACCCTGCATTATCGGCGTACATAGTATTACTGATATTATAACGGTTGTTTTCGCGAGTCAGTTGCCTAACTAATAACTCGCGTGTCACTTACATATGCTGCCAATAAACTAATTTTGAATAATTCGTACGCTTACAGATTCGCTATGAAACTCGCATAAAATTAGATGGGCCAAAAAAAGTTGCAGAAGCTGTATAGTATATAATGTGCATGTATATCAATTATAATGGGCAGTCCTCAAAAAACGCGAAAATTAAATGCAGCAAAATTTCAGAGACAAAATCGCAAAAATTACATGCGGCAAAAATCTCATGTTTAACAGTATGGTAATGAAAATTTAACTCACATAGGGCCTATCAAATGCGTTTAAGACCTATAATGGGAAATGCTAAATTGTTAAATTGTATTATTGTTATGTAGTTAAAAATGTTTAAATTGCGCATGATCTTTCAAAACCAATGATGGGTCTATTACGGTTCTAATCTACGGCCGGCCTCAGGTCAGGACCAAGGTCCAACATTCTAAGATTTATAAATCGCTTAGGGGTCGTGCGCTCAGGTTAACTGGTTCTTCGCGCCCATCAATCAGCAATTGCCTAATCGATAGCTTACATCGGCGTCACGTCGCCAACGTAATCAACCAATGGCAGATGGCGCGCGAAGATAATCTCGCGAGTCGTGACTAGGAACTAAATCACAAACGCCGTGATCAGTATTCTATTATTGACAGGTCTATTTTGCAACGAATTACCTTGTTACAGATCTGCCTGAATTAGTGTGTTATTTAAAAGTCGTCAATGAGCACGGCAGATCAAAACATTGTATAAGAAATAGAAGAGCTCGGTGACGAATTAGTTCATTGTAAAACCATAATTATGGTTTGCGCTCAGAAGCAGTGTCTCCGAGGCTAAATGGCAACGTAGCAACGCAGTCAAGTTCATGGTTGCATCCGTTGCCAAAATATAGAACGTGCGTTGAGACTGTGTTGTAACCTAGCCTCTTTATCGGCCTATTGCAGGTTATTGGTAACACTGTTTCCGCCTAAACTGTATGCACTGCTTGAAACACGGTGTACGCGGTTTAATTCATAATTGGCAATTTTGGAGCCAGTGGTGCATTCTATAATAATATAGATTCAGGGCAATATGCTTCTAACACTATGCTTCTAACACTGGCATAACGCCTGCTTTATTCAATAACTAGCTGGGTTAACCGGTGTTGCCCGGGTTAAGAAATACTGAGGGGAAACACAGAGGGGAACCCCACCTGGCTCCAGACAGTGGCGGAGTACACC
>JAQIWG010005409.1:0-14568 GCA_034695025.1 Chamaedrilus cognettii | reverse complement strand
GCCGGAATGTTTTTAGTGGTTGGGGGTATCAAAGTTAGGGAAGGAAGTTGTAGAATGAAGTAGCCGTCAAAATCAGTGGTGTCCGTCCCGTAAGTTCAATCTATCGTCTGACCACGCCAGAGATTCTTTCGACGGGTGGGGGGGGGGGTTCTGACGAAAATTTGTACTTCGTGGGGGGCAGGGGAGGGCAAAGCCTGGGGGAGAAAATACTATTGTTTGCCCCCCCACACTGCCCAGTGGGAGGGGAAATGCCCCCTTTGCCCCCCCCCCCCCGTTCCGGCGCCACTGAGTCAGCTAGGTCAAGCTGAAATAGACAAAGTCAGCGTATATATATAGTAGGCTATAGGAGCGCAATGAACACGACGATAAATTCAATTACAATAGCAATGAAACATTGATAATTGCGATTCGATGAATTGTTGTGTGGCTGTTGTTGACCACTGGTGTGACTTTGAGCAATCTGTTTTTCGTCTGAGTTTTGTACCTTCTGCAAGCTATGGGGAGTTGGCGAATACAAATAGCATCGCATTTAGGCCCATATACATTACACATACGATGAGTTTGATGATAACACACACTGTCTATTGTACATAGCGATAATAGGGCAAAGATATAGAACGCGACTGTTCAGTGTTCGGTGGAGCAAAAGACGTGGCTACAGATGCAATCGAAATGTGTAGGCTCCGTCATTATTGGCGGGCGTCATTTGCGAATGAAAAAGCACAAATGCAACTTATTTCTATGCAATAACTCAAATCAACAGCCCAGATTTGAGCTGGAAGCGACGTAGCGATAGGCAAAGTCGTGCTTGACAGTGACATTTTAACTGTGTTACTGGAGAACTGACCGAACTCCAGAATAGCAGCGTTTGTGCAATCATTACCCACGCATACATCGCTGCAAAAAACCCAACGTATTACGACGGATTCAATGAATGCTCTCAAAAAATCGTCAGGATTTCAATTTGCAGTGTTCAAAATAATGGGCTGATAACTCTTTGTCTGAAACTGGCAGCCGTTTTGGAAATTGACTGTCAAGATCGTAAAATAGCAATAGTTCTGTCAGGACAAGATCTATCCATTTCGAATAGGTTCATGGCTTACACCTCAAAAGAAGGTCTTCTAGAAGGTCATAAGGACAAGTGCCATTGAAACTCCATCCTTCATCCGCTGTGGGTGAAGTTAGATCGTTTCGGTATAACCTTATCCATCATGTTCCATTCCACTAGCCTATCGTTACAGACTTTTATTTTTTATTTTCATATATATTTTTGGGCCTTTTACAAATTTACATTCCAGTTCTGCAATGCTGCGTGGCTGCCAGTGCATGTGCACGTGCATCTGCACGTGCATGTGCAGATGTATGTGCATGTGCATGTGCACGTGCATGCACATGTGCACGTGCATGTGCATGCTAGGCATACAGCTATGCAGTGTCAGGCTATTTTATTTCGGAAAATAATTTTAGTTTCAGTTCAATTTTAGTTCGGGATCCATGATTTGAATTTTAGTTCAGTTTTTGCTCGAGCGATTATTTTCGTTATGGTTATCACGATTAGCCTTCGATTTCCTTTTTGTTATCTTTAGCGAAAATATACAGCTACACGTGTAGGTTACACTACACGTACAGCTGCGGCCAAAAGTTTACGGGACAAATTGATTTTTTACCAATTTCCACACAAAAGCACATAAAACATAAAGTTTCAAATTTTAATTCACAAAAGTTGTGTTCTCTTAATACTTTGTAATATCACCGTGACTGTTTATCACCAGTTTACATCGGTTTGGTAAAAACATACAAAAAATGCATTTGTCCGTAAACTTTTGGCCACAGCTGTATATTTCAGACAATCGTGGTGGTTTTATTTAAATTGTTAAATTTCAGGATCAATCATTTTAGTTTTAGTTCAGTTTCCGTTCAGGGCAATCATTTCGTACCCTTATCACAACCAATCATTATTGAAAAGTACCATTAGCCCTATATAGTATATAGGCCTACTGCAAAACACTTTTAGTTTTTTTACGCAGCAGTGCTCTCTAGTTAGGCTAGGTCTTCATCTTCTTCTTTTTTATAAATTTTAAGACCGTGCGTGAGTAACGAGGACTGTTACAGTTCGGCTCTCCCCCTGCTTTGGCCGCCTTGTACTACTCGCCCGGGGAGCTCTGCGTGGGCTGCAAGTCTATTCTTTGTTCCCCGACTTCCAGGGGTATATTAGGCTATAGGCTATTGCACGCTGTTGTTTTATGATCGATACTCGGACTTAGTGATCGCGACACGAGTGATGAAAGAGCTCTTGCAAATGCGCCTATAATCAATGTCGTACAATACTGCGTCTGATTGCAGACGATGGTGCGTCATCTTAACCTTTGTAATAATTGTCCCCCGAGAGACACAGCATGGGTGGGTACCCCGTTTTTGGGCAGGTACAGACACATGTAACTACATGTAAGCAGTGGGCTACGTCATGTACATACATTTTGTAACTTACAACCGACGTGTTGCTAACTTGCTAATACAAAATTTAATGTAAACGCATCGATGAATAAAAAATTAATTAACACGAAGGAGCGACTTCTTGTTAATGAATGAATAGCGTCTTCTCTCATGAATAGCATGAGTAGCATGAAATCATGAATAGCGACTTCTTGTTAATTTTCGAAGCCCGATTGAAGTAATAACGACAAAATGTCTATTTTGTACTGATCATAAATGTACAGTAGATGTTATTAGTTTAAGTAAGCTATTCGTGGTTACTTGCGCGTAGGCTCATATGGACAGAATTTCAAAAAGAACTAAAAACTATTTTACACCTTGCTGAGATCATCTTGAACCACAGTCCTATAGGGCCTAGACATACATGTAGGCTACATGTACAATTGCACATGTATGATGCAGCTATAAAGTGGGCTCATCGGCGGCTATCGTTTTATCATACAGAATGATTATATATATATACGAGTAAATCGATTACTTTCAGTATAGCACGAGGAGGAAAATAAAAGTCGCTCGTTTAACAAAAAAACTAGGCCTACAAGAGTTAGAAGCTAGAATATGATAATTATGTCAGAAACCGCATTACTGCCTACGTTGCTTTACAGTATACTAATAATAACTAATAACAGCAAACGAATAAAATAAAAGGAGACACTATAGCCGTGCACACATAAGCCTGTGCAGAATAAGCTCATTCAAAAAGAAGCGCTAAAAATAGAACAGTCCAGCATGTTCGTAGTCGCAAGCTATTTAACCTAAACTGTATACTCTTACGTGTGATCACGAGAGTGCTCGTGTGTAATGTGTACTTGTGTAATATGTGTGCTCACGTGTAGTGCGTACGTGTGTAATATGTGTGCTCATGTGTAATGTGTATGTGTGTAATATGTGTGCTCATGTGTAAGGCGTCGCCGCAGTGATACCAGCGCCTCTGCGGTGTTACCAGCGCTACGGCGCACTGAGCGGCGCACGAGATTAATTCATTGCGCGCTCGCTAGGCGCTAAAACGAATCGCGTCGTCGTTCTAATCCAAAACGGGACGATTCAACAACCGTCAGCGATTTACAAGCCTGATTGAATCCGTCCCGATTGAATTCCGATGTCAATTCGAGTACCCGGAACGTTAACTTGTATTCCAAAACTCACTTTGCGCTTGTAAATCTTCTCGGGACTTTTTGAACGTGTGCAATCTTCCATCATCTCCTTTATAATTTAAATTTAGCTTCTAATTTTATTTTCTAGCGAGAGAGATGACTCTACGTAATCCGAACGAATTCGCGGCGCATATGCAATTCAAGGACGAAGACGAAAAAAGAATTTAAACGTCGCGAAAAGTCTCGTAATGGAACAGTTTAAAATCTATTTCGGATACGCGCTGCCTGCAAGCTGCGTGCAGTCTAGGAATGCGAAACATTTTGCAATTTTTGATGATCGATGTCGACGTCGGCGATATGAAATTGGCAACCGATACAGCAGCAGCTATTAAGCTATAATATCCAACGTTACACAACAAAATTGTGGCGGAGTTATATGAATGCGTTTTACGAGACTCGCGGTGCACTATGGGCGTTCGTTGAAGTGGCACATGTAGTGGCAGGTGGTAGCCTATCTGTTTTAGCGCCGCGTTTCTGTCCATCAGCAATCAGCAGTCAACTGCGTGTGATTGCAACGCTATCGTAGCATTTGAATGGCACCTAAAACAATTGCCATTTTCGACATTCACGATCCTTGCTAAAATGATAAACGATGCTTCACGTGGTTGATGAAAAGTGAAGATCAGGCTTACGGCCGAACTAACCGATAGCCTATATGATAGATATACATGTAGATTCCGATAGAGATTGGTCGCACGATTATGCCTGCAGCAGCTCCGAGTTGGACATAAATGCAAGTAGGCCTAACTATCACAGGATTCATTTCCGAGACTGAATACGTGACCAAATGAATGCCCGAACAAACAAAAATTTAAGGCACAGCTATTTTTTCTACTGGCAAAAAAAGCCTATAGAAGCGCTGTTTAGCTGCAAAGACGAAACTGCAAAGTAGCCTACCAATCTATCGCCCGGGAGGACTCGTTTCCGGTACACGAACCAAGTTCAAGTCCAGTGCGTTCCTTAAGTTAAAGATTTTATTAACCGCCGTTTGCTCATTGTTGGACTCAGTCGAGAGGCCTCATCAGTTTCAGTTCTTGCTCCCGGGTCTCTATTAGGTCGGGTGCAAAACGATCATGCTGAATACTGCTCCCGGCAGTAGGCTAGACCAGGCCCATTACCACTGTTGGTCTCGGGACTCAGGCTAGTAGATTTGCATCCAAAAGCTCCAAAACGCATCGCTTTCGACAGCGTTAGAAACGAGTTGAGGGCTTTGGTTCAGGGTTTGGGATGATTCGTGCGAACTTAGAAGACAATAAAGGTATAATTTTAGCACAACCGGGTGTGATGCAGTCTAATTTAGTCTATATTAGTCTCCGGAGAGATGGAAATCTTAGCGAATATGCGTATACACTCGTGGTTTAGTGACCGGAGTCCCCGCCTATCTACTAAAAGCAACGGTAGGCCATTTGCAGCAAGACTAATCTAATAATTCAGAACCACCTACACGTACGTGCGTGTACGCGCTGCAAGAAAACGAAGCCACAAAGACGATAAAAATAGCAGTGATGCGTATTGAAGGCATAGTCTGTTAGATGGGTTTCCATTGTTTATGTGAAATCAAGCTAATTCCAGTTAAATCTGAAAGCCAATTTACCATCAGTGCCATCAAGAATGCCATCATTTACATACATTTACGTGTAACACCTTTGTAGTTTCATTTTACAGCAGGCAATAAAGCTAAATTCTGCTAAATTTGGCAGCCATCGTTGACATACACTGTACATCTTTCTACGCCTATTTTCCGTCATAGTCACTTTTTTGCTTGCTGTTCACTCTGAATGATTTCTGTTCTAGGTCCATGATAAATTATCAAAGGCAGCCATCCCTGAAGGGTAACTCGCTAGTAGATTTAAAAGTTAATTAAGTCACTAACATCCAAATTCCTTGCTACACGCTGCTGATATTACGCAGCAGCCAGGCTTGTATGGTCGCCAGATTGCGCTCGACCCACAGAATGTTGGCACGAATGCTCTGCAGCGCCTCCTCACGGAAACGTTCCCCCGTTCCCGCGTCGGGGTAGCGCGCGAAGAAGGTTTCAACCTATGTACATAGCGTACAATGTACGTCAGCGCATCTAATCATGAGAGCGTTGCTTAATCACACGGTGTTAGTCTCCACCCAAGAAGTTATTTCATAACTCCATAGTCACAGTTTATAACAAGAAATTTGCCCTAAGATCACGTTTTGCAAGGTAAATCCACACATCTTCTACACGTAATCATCATCATCATTATCATTTACGTTCTTGCGTCCACTGTTCCGTGTCAACACAGGTTGGACGTTTCCCACGATGAGACTCCCCCACAACTCTCGATTCTTTTTGTAATGTACCAATAATACTGATAGTAAATGTCACACCTACATGTATAAATCTGCAAATCGACTTTATCTTTTGTTTTAGCCTATTAGTTCTAAACAGCGTTCAGAAAAAGACTGCCATTCGGCAACAAAAATTAACTCGAAATATAGCGCAATTAAATTATATTGAATCAATTTGTAGTTCTAAGTTTTCATATTGTGCCTTTGACTACAAGCCTAGAATACTGAAAAAAATTCAATCAGATTTAAATCATATTAGAAACTTCATACAGACAAGATCATAGCCCTACCATAATAACTACTAAGGCATACCTCTTGCAGTTTCTCCGGTGTGTTGTAGTTATTGACGATACCTGGGACCATCCGGCCAAGGGATCGATTCGAAAGACCAAATCTGATAGAAATTTGACACAATGACATCACCATTTCTAGCTATATATTCAGAATTTTTGTGATAATCTGCATTTTCAATGATGGCATGAAACTTTGAGAGCTTAGCGCAAGCTACATCATAAATTCTACACATCAATAAGATTTAATTCAAACAGTTTAAAAAAAATAGCATAGATTGTGCGATAAATGCGCATGGCATGTGATTTAATTCAGTCTTATTAGCAGCAGCATATTTGCAGCATATTGATCAAGTTTTCTCAAGCAGCGGTATTATTGTCTGCACATCAACTAACACGTAATAACAGGAACAAGTTTTATGAAAGCGTCATGATAACTACGTTTTTTTTAAATAGATTAAAAAACATAGATAAATGATTTAAACCAATATAATTTAAATTTCACACATATTGGTTTCTCTTCAACTCTGGTTTCTCTTCAACCCGCGCATAAATCTTTCGCCTTTTTTCTTTTTTCGCACCTATTGAAAATATGAAATTTAGTTTTTTAAACAGATTGTCAAGAAAGAAGAATACGAGCCAAATTATGCCCGTAGGCAAAACTTTGTTGCTATTTCTATTGCAAACTTTTGCATTTTTTGATGAGCATCAAACGGACTAACCTCGCGACAATGGCTTCATAGTTGTCCTGGACCCAGTTCCAGAGATGTTCGTTAGCAACACGATTGGAGGACACATAGGTGATGACTGTGAAGAAGTCTTGAGAGCGTATCTTTGATTCGTCCATTGAGTAGGCAAGCAATCTAACCAATCACGAGTGTCAAATTTAGTCCTGATAAGCACGAGTAGCGTTACACCTAATCCTTCCCAAACAGGCACTGTGCAACTTCTCAGCCTTTAAAAATCGCGTAGGCCTAGGCAGCCATAGTCGATTTTCATGCGTAATGCTACGCCTGTCCGTTTCAAATTAGGCGTACAATTTACAAAAAAAACTTATTTTTGGCATACTACGCCTGCTCTGGGTAGGCACTTTACCATCTCCGCCCCTCCTCCCCACACAAAAGCTACCTGTCGATGAGGGTGAGCTCCCTGGTCCTGGTAAGGGCGTAGAGAAGGTTGTCCTCCTCCTGCCCGGAAGTGGCACGGGTGTAGCGCTCCCACACGGTATCCCACCCCGCCTCGTTCCCGCTCGCCCACATTCCGAACGAGTACACCTCCCGCTTTAGGTTGATGGGCACGGGATTGGCGCTGGATGAACCAATCAGAGAGCGTTTAGTCTTTAACCCATAGTTAAATATTTGAGCTAAAATGCCTTAGCAAGATGGTGCTATTTTCAAGCCTTTTTCATTGTCTCGCTTCACTATAATACAGCTAAACCAATTAGGAGTTAACGCCATTCTTTAACAAATTATAAAGGCAATTTTTAACAAATGTATCACCAACATGGCGCCATTTTAATGCCTTTCAAGGTTTTTTGTTCAGAAAAATAACCGTTAGCCATTGAAGGATTCACTCAATGATCTAATGCATGAAATATACTTAAAGGTGTCAATGAGAGTAGACAATGTGAGTGAACAAGACTATTTGAGCTTTCATTTAAAATATTGGTTGCTTCTCAATCCTTAATGTCCGATCTCATTTCTAACACTGGTTGTGTTTTCACGCCTACGTACGTACGTACGTTCCCACATCTCTTCTGACCAACTCTAAAAACTTAAATTACGTGTGACAAAAGAAGAAATAATAGGAACGAATGCTACAAAGTTTGTGAGTAAGTTTATCTAAACTTGCGAGTCAGGTTACTTACACGTATGAGAAAGTTTGCTTACACTTGTAAATATGCTTACTTACACTTGTGTGTAAGTTTACTCACACTTCATCCTCAATCCAAGGTAGAAAGAAGGCCGTCGTGCTCTCCAAGCATGGACTGTACGCATTGTCGCACGATAGCCTGATCATATCTGTTCTAGTCAATCTGCACACATATTTACTCATAAAAAATATATATAATAAATATAATAAAATATTATAATATAATAAAATAACTTAATATAAAATTCAAAAGCTTCTAAAAGAAAAATTTAAGAAATCGAAACGACACATTCAAATGATTTGAACGATAAATTCCAAAGATCCAAAAGATAAATTCAAATACATCCAAAAAAGAAATTCCAAAGATCCAATCAATAAACTCACAAAACCGTTTATTGAACAAACATGCATAGATCAATGTAGCATAGGACTGGGAACCTGATTTACGTCATTAGACGCCAAAGCAGACTTCAATCTATTGCTATTTTTAAATGCACAGTTATTTATAAAACAAAAATCGTTAATTTCCGTACGTAATTTCAATCCATTAAAACTAGAAGAATGTTGCTCAAGCTATATGTTGCTGGCAACTTTGACATTCTAGCTTACTTGCAACTGATTAACACATACTATAGTATTTCTTGTTCTAAAACGTGCCTACAGTTTAGTAGAAAGTTGTAAAAATAGGATACCATGCTACTATCGCTCTATCATCATTATATCTTGTCAATCAACTCAATAAAAGTAAAATAATTTGTAATTGAACAAATATTTAGCCTAATATTGTTATCATTTGACCGCATCATTATTTAACCTATATTATTCTCGCAGCATAGTGTCGATGTAAATTCACACTGCTATGACAAAATAAATCCTATTCAAGATGACAATCAATCATGATTTACTTTTCGATGTAGCTGCCCTGATCGACAACTCCCAGTTCATCCATGAGATTGCGCGCAATTTGCACAACGTATTGCTGTTACAAACAAGCAGGTAATAAAATTCAAACATTTAGTGAAGTATTCATTTCTGTTTTTTGTAGTGATTCATTTAGACTGTGTGTAGCACAAACTCTATTTACATTCCGATTCTGTGCAAGAAACCCGACACAGAACCGCTTCCCCTTCTTTAGTCGCCTTTTATAATTCAGCCAGCGAGATCTGAGCTGCAAGCCAACTCATTGTTACCTGGCCTGCAGGAGATTGAAGTATTCAAATATTTAAACAAAAAGATACTAGAGAATTTTGTAAACTGTTTTACTTGAGTATTTAGCATAAAACGATAGTGCTCAATTTAAACAGTCCACAGAAAATCACCTGTTGTTTACAATCAATAAATCAATAACTGATATCGGTATCCATCATTGAAAGTTAACCTCGAGTTGGTCAATCCGTGAGTTGAAAGTGACCGTTGTCAATCTGCTCTGCCTGGTGTGACGTCACTCAATCCACCGATTGAGCCAACTCGAGGTTTACTCGCAATAGTGAATACCAATATAAGCTACAGGCGCTGAGTGACGTCACAGTTCCTTTGATCGCTACGCCGCGCGTCGGCTAGCAGTGGTATGGGGCCTACAGTCATTTGCGTTGTGACGTTGGCTCGCTGTTTTCATTTAAATTACCAACTTTTCATGCATGCAAATCTGCATGCAAAAATACGTCGTAGAACAAGACCCTTAGTATCGCAAATACTGAAAGTACATCGATATGCAAGACTTCAGCGCTGTAACTTCAAAACAGACAAATGGCATATGAACTTACCTGCCATAGGACATAAGTTGCTGTTTCACCATACAGCATGCTGCTCAGGTGTCCGAATGACCCGAGCACAGAGTCCCAAGGGAGAAAGTCGTGCTCTTGTTCCAGGTACTTGGTCAAGTCGAGCGAGAAGTCATAGGACAACTGGGCAGCTCGAGAAAGGGCCATCGCGTCAGATAGGAGATTGGCCTTCTCGAGATCCGTAAAAGCCTTTGTAAAGAACGATATTAATATTAAAGTTAAAATTATGCAATCTGGTCTAAATTGGGGGGTTGACCCATGGCTAACCCCGTGCCAGATAATTATCTAGTTGATCGGCGTCAGGAAGGGCATCCGGCCATAGAAACCCAGCTCCAGAATCTATTTAGAGTCATCAACTATGATAATATGTCCTAGGCAACCTCAACCATATTTTTGGCTCAAAACAACCAAAAATTGAGCATTTTCGAGCAAAACGGAGACATTTTGGGTGCGTTTTCATGCAATGAAATCAACAATAAGCAAAACGGTTAAAGTAATCTCTAGGTTATTTGTTTGTTTTTGTAGCTCAGGGACCGTGTGTACTGTGTAGCACAGAGATTATATACAGTCCGGTTCTGTGTGCGGGAGCCGCTTCTTGTTCTCCGGCCTGCAGGGAGTATAAGGTTCCGTAAAATGATCTCTGGCCTACCATGTGATCGACGTTGAGCTGATCCGCTATAGCGGTCCACATATCGATAGGATAGTTGACGCGGTAGAAACCAGTGTGGTCGTGGTTGAACTTTATCCACTCCGTCTCGCTGGCCGCCGGACTGTCAAAGATAGCTGAAAATGTATATGCACCACATACATTGCACATGTAGAATGGGCTGAAAAAATCTACAGTCCTATGATTGAAGATAAGATCAAATTTCTGATAGATTCCAGAAAGATAAGATAAATGCCGGAATAAAAATGTTGGCCACATGCAACAGCCTACCCGAAAGACTCAAAATAAATGGTTTACGTCACACAATGTCACACAATCTGATTTAACACATTATACTTCATTTTTTTTGCTGCAATATAGTGAAGGAAAATGACGAAAAAGGCTTCAAAATAGCGCCACGCCAGATAGACTCGTCGAGGTTCGATGCATGTCGAGGAGGAAGGTGGAGTGGATGCTTCGCTAAGCAAAGTCGCAAAGTCGCAGTGTCGCAAAGTCCCAAAATGCATTTTTACTAAAATATCCGACTAGGGGTTAAATGTCTTAGTGATAACTAATCTGGGTGCAATTATTTACACAACACGTACACTTCTTACCCAACACAAAACTTGAAATTGTTAAGGGAATGAAAAATTACGATTAGCCCGACTCTTGCACGTAGGTGCGAAATCATGAATCAGCCAATTATCCACTTGGCCATAAGATGCACTTCGTCAATTTCTTTTAAGCTTTTCGTTAACAGTCGCAGTTTTCCTGTCCACAGACGAAAATGCTGCAGGGGATACCGGTTAATAGCTCATTGGTTTTTCTGCATTATAGTGAAAAAAATGATAAAAAAGGCTTGAAAATAGCGCCATGCCGGACAGACTCGTCGAGGCTCGCCGCGTGTCGAGGAGGCTGGAGTGGATGCTTTGCTATGCAAAATTACGTTGTCACAAAGTTGCAGTCGCAAAGTCACAAAATTGCAAAGTCACAAATTGCATTCAAACTTAAATATCTGACTAGGGGTTAAAAATGAGTGAATTAGAGAATCCAAGCGGGGAATAAACATTTGGCTTACCATCTGTTTGGTTAAGCCACGTCTGTCCAGTCTCCCCTGACTGCGTTCGATAGTTCAAAGCGACATACCACTTATAGCTGATAAACAGAAACAAACTTTAACATTGGTAGTTGTTACTAATATCAAAACTTGTATTACAAATGTCAATAGAAGAAAGCATTATGTCAGTCGCTGTCCCGGGGGGGTTCAAAAACGCAAAGGAGGAAACTATGCATGCAATTATTTCTGATTTCATTACCCCCTATAACCTATTCACACAACTTTGAGTTGCTTATTGAGTCACAAAGTTGATTGTAGCTACCCGAACTCAGAAGGAGGACTCTCTGGATCAGAAGTCGGGTCCAGAAGGAATCTTCTCTGTTTGGCTTCCAGCTTATTGTTAGGGAGTCGGGATATTTCGATGACGGGATATCCCATGCTGTAGACCCATGTTGTCATCACTTCCTTGATATCAAGGAGAGAACCGAGCTCCTATTAAAAGAGACAACATAAAAGCGAGTCAATGTAGAATTTAGATGCATGCCGCGCTACACAAAAAACACATGAACTTGAGAAATTATCACCCTCTAAAAATATTAATTATCAATTGTAATAAAATCATCTATCAATTGTCACTTCAAATAACTACAAATAAATTGCAAAACCTACTAAATGGTAATGTTGGTTTTGCTTTATTATTTTAAAAGATCTAAGTATGAACATGGAGCGCTGTTGAACTTATAATAATAGTATAAACTCTTCTTTGACAAATTTGCTAGACTCTTTCTTTGAGTTTAATGGCCACGTTCAGATAGACTCATTATATACGTTAGCAAAAAATAAATTACTTTTTTTTGTGTTTGCTAACCTGCTCCCATTTTATAGACAAATCACAGCCTTTTATTCAGAAGTTCATGACACACTTCTTGATGCAAGATTGTGATCAGATACACAAAAATGGCTTTAAATGCAACAGCAAGGCGCCGGAAACGAACGTTTTGTCACAATTAACAAAAAGTGAAGTTTCATATAAAGCTTACCAACTGCATGCCTGCCCACAAGTCATCGGTGACGACAGTGGAAAAGGAATTCGCAGAGATATAACGCTGCAACGCAGATAAAATAATCGAAAACAGAGGTATATTACATGGAACTTTGAGCTGTTATAGTTGTAAGTTTAAGCGCCATGTGTAGCAACAAATTCTTTACACACGTCAATATAAAGAATTAATTCTTTTTCAAAGAAATTAAAAAAACAGTACTGATTTATAAAAAGATTTTGCAGTCCAAAGTATCGCCCTGCCTTCTTAGTTGCTTCTCACGACTCGCCTGCGGTACTCTGGGCTGCAGACGCATTCTCTTTTTACCCCAGCTTGCAGGGGTTACATTCCTACGATATAGAAATAGCACACATTGTAAACATGAAAATAACACCCGTATAGCAAATTGCTGCACTCTAAAGATGCAGCCGGTGTCACGGGCGTCCGTGTATTTGGCCTAGTCCAGTGATTAGGGTTCCTTGAAGAGAACATCTGAGTCGGGTCATATACGTGTAGGCCATTACTAGAGTTTAAAATAGTGATAACTGGTCATTGTTAGGCCTACCAGTTTCAAAAGAATCTCATCAACGCAAAGCCGATGCAAAAACCAACTCACACTGATCGCGCGATTGAACAAGTCAGCGCCAAGAAATCCTTCCATCATGCTCAACAGCGAGGCTCCCTGCACATCGCGAGAAGAAGGGAATTAAAGTCAAAACAAGAACTAGAAACAACATTGTAAATTAATGCCACAGTACTAACTACAAGGTTTAACTACGACAACTAAATGCTAATTCACATAGGGCAAAATGTGAGATTGCATGTGCATGCAATTGTGCAAATAATTATTGTGCTTAGGCTTTTGCCTCTGAAAAGTATCGCATTCATCATGCTTCATTGGGTGTTCATGCAAATTATTGCAAAAAAAATGGTCTTCACCACAGTGACTACTGCAATAAATGAAAAATTTTCATCTGATTTTTATCATTTTTCAAGAAAAAATTTTGATTGAAAATTTCTAATTTTAATGGACTCATATGAGCATGTATTTTGTAGTTTTTAAAATGCCAATTTAGAAATCTTTCATATTGTACGTACAGGCTAATAAATATCTCAGCAATCAGGAATCCACTGGCCTTGTCGTATGCTATTCCGTCGAAAGCGGCATTTGCTTCGTTGGGACTCGTGATCTTGACGACGACTGGTCGAGAGCTGTTCGCGGAGTCTGTCCCCATCACAGACTGCATGGTCCGCGTGAAGAACTGGCCGTCCTTTACACAGGGGCAGTTTGTTTGTTTGTTGTTTAAGGCACAGCAGCACACTAGGGTCATTTCAATGCCAAACAAGACAGAAAATATCTAATATTGTTCATTCGTGCAGTAGCACATGCGAGGCTTAATTCAATTAAGTAGAAGTAGAATCAAATTATGCAAATAAACGACAAACCATACGTAAAAACAGCATGCGATTTAAATCGTTTATACAATTCTATCTCGCGTAAACAGTCTAATGCTTTAGAAGCGGGAATATTACTAAAATGCCCCTTCCGAGTGACGACATTAAATCACTTATATAGAGTCAATTCAAACCCTGGACACTTCAAAAGCACACACAGGGGCAGCTCTTAGGCCTGAATATTGAGTTATTTTATATCTACGCATTATTTGCCAAAGGTTACCTTTTTTGCCACTGAAGCTAACTACTAAAATCATTAAATTTCTAACTCAAAAAGCTAACTCAAAACAATAATTTGCACAACAAATAAACTACTAAATTGCTGAACTACAGAACGACTTACTACTGAAAGTAAACTACCAAACTCCGGTGTACAGATGATACACCTTGCTATAACCCTGCTACACCTTGCTATAACCCTGCTACACCTTGCTATAACCCTGCTACACCTTGCTATAACC
>JAQIWG010005408.1:0-14572 GCA_034695025.1 Chamaedrilus cognettii | reverse complement strand
GGCTGGTTTCTCCAACACGGATTTAATGATGGTTAAGGATTTAACCCACCTTTTTGCATGGGCTAAATCCGGAACCACCATTAAATCCGTGTTGGAGAAACCAGCCCTATGTCCCTCGTGGTGTGATTAAGCGTTCGACGCTGTAGGTGTCAACTATCGGCATATTAAGGCTGCTATCGGCAAGGCTGCTATCGTCACTAACAGTTTGTACTCCATATGTTGGCCTAGTGCTAGGCTCTAGTAGCCCTATCACTGGTAGGCCTAGGAGGCTAAATTCGGCCGTGCTGTAGTAGCTCACGGCTTGAGTTTAGTCTTAGACTGGCTGCGTCTTTTAGTGCGGTATAACTGTATATTTCACGCAATGTTTAGTCCTGTAATATAACAGCGGGAAATAAATTAGCTGAACAGAGAAAAGAACAAACGGGGAGGCGTTGGCGAAAGTTGGAGAAAAGAGAGCACCACTGAACATCATTGTGCTGAGAAAGAAAAACAGGATTGGGCACGTAGTGAGAGGGGACGGATTGATGAGAGAAATACTGGAGGGAAGAATGGAGGACAAGAGGACGAGGGGAAGGAAGCGAGTGGGAGTGCTAGATGAGATACTGGAAGGAAAATCGTCTGGAAACATGAAGAGAATGGCGAAGAACCGCCAGGCGTCGAGAGGTTGGATTCCAGGGACCTTCCGTTTGGCAGTGCACTAGAGAGAGAGAGAGACAACAGCAGCAAAGCAGCAGCATTCTAGTAATCAATTTATAGATTGTTCTTTTATTTAGCTCAGGGTTAGCTCAGCGTAGCCTAAAATTACATTGCCTTTTATCTGATTGGGATCAACTCTTTGCGTCACAATGACGTACAACTACACGCGGCCGCGCGGCCCCATAGCGGCGATGGAGAAGGGCCCTGGGCCGAGCTACGCCCTGCCCCCCCTCACGGGCTACATCGAGCACGACCCTCGCAGCGTCCACTCCCGCGGACCCGCCTACCACTTCGGGACGACACTCGGTCAGCCCGCGGGACCCTGCAGCCCGGGGCCCGTACACTACCCGGACTCTAAGGTATCCATTTACTGTAATTTCTGTAAGACATTAAATTATATATTAGCTGCATGTTATATACATCTTCTTTTATTTGTGCGAGTGGGCTGACAAGCCGCAGCCCGGCAGTACAAGCAAACATTACAACTGTCATACAACAATGCGTAAACAGTGTTAGCGAAGAATAGATAAATAGTTAGATTAATTAATTAACCGAAACTGCGATGGGACTGTTCGGATAATCTGAGCACATGATAGTCAACACGCAATAGAGTATGGGGATTGAACGGAACAAAGATAAACTGACATATGATTAAATGTAGTCTATATTGAAAAATAAGATGAATGGCTATGGATTGTTAGCTAGGCGGTTTTGCATCTGAGAAATTTTGCTGCGTTAAATTTGGACGTTTTTGAGGACTGTCATCATAATGTTTATTAACTTTTCCAAGTGAGTACAGTCGAACATGATATTTTTGTGTGCATGCAATTTTGATGAATTTCGCGAATCGGTCAAACTTGCGAAAATTACAGGCGCAAAAATAACGCTGCGGAAGCGATTTATAACGGTATTAAATATAATTTGTGCAGGTGATGAGGACGGGGCGTCAGGAGGGGCGCAGCCACTCTATCTACCCCCGCCTCAACGAAATCAAGCGCTTCAGCGCCCCCGCCCCGGGCACCTATGGGGCAGGCCCCCCCTCCCTCACGGGAGCCCGCGCTCCGGCCTACAGCTTCGGCGTCGTCTGTCCCCCTCTCTCCCCAGACAAGACTCCAGGTGGGCGGCAAAATGGGCTGTAAATTATCGAGGCTTCAAATTAACCCCTAGTTGGATATTTTAGTTAAAATGCACTTTGGGACTTTGAGACTTTGGGACTTTGGGACTTCGGGACTTTGCATCCCTGGGTCATCTCTATAAGGCATTTCTAGCGAGTTGCTTACATAGTTAAGGAATACAAGGTTTGTGAAAAAAGGTGCTTTAGTGTACAAGATTTAACCCTTAGTCGGATATTTCAGTTTTATGCATTACCAAGACGGCGCTGTTTTGAACCGTCTGTCATCATTTTTCTTTACTATAACTTTATCCACCAGGAAGGCAGTAGAAACACATAGCAACATTACACAGTCAAGTGGAATGGCAAAGAAAAGCTATTGATAACATATAAATACATGCAACGTGTCTAGAGCTAGGCCTAGTTGTATAACAGTACTGGGGTCGTGTGCTAGCCCTATACGAGTCGCTGCGTATCAATGGTAATAATGCCTCTAATATCTAATAAAAGATTTATTAATTTATGATGCGAGCGATACACTATCGAGTATCCCATGTAAACCTGCTTGTCAACAATAGTACTAGAGCTACAGACTCAGCCGCGCGAATTCTCTCGTATTTATTGACATATTTTATTTCTTCCATATATTATCTTGCGTGTACCATCAAGTGATAAAACAATTGTGACAATTAAGGCAATGTTTTATAACGTCCCTGGATTGGATTTTGTAATCGCGCTGCGCGGTTTGCATCAGATCGTTCAGACTTTATTAGTATCATTGAAGCGAAGTAACACTTGTCTTTTTGTTGATAAGCGCAGGAGTATACGCCTACAGAGTACAGTCTCGAGATAAGAGAA
This sequence comes from Chamaedrilus cognettii, assembly GCA_034695025.1. Taxonomy (NCBI): domain Eukaryota; kingdom Metazoa; phylum Annelida; class Clitellata; order Enchytraeida; family Enchytraeidae; genus Chamaedrilus; species Chamaedrilus cognettii. Next base: position 11,907 of record JAQIWG010005408.1, on the reverse strand, counting down.
CCTAAAATAGGCTAAAAACTTTGCAACTTAATTGTTGGACGTTCGGTTTAATCTGACCGTGATTGACACGGATTCTGGAGAAAGGCTACTTAATTTTTTTTTTGTAAATTGATCATGCGTTATCTACCTTGTTGATGAAATAAAATATTTGCATCTCTCTCCTCTTCGGTGCTCCGCCAAATGGAGCAGATCTTTGGTGTCCAAACCCTCCACCTATCCGATCTTCGGCCTTGTATGTCTGTCAGTATTGTAGAGCTGTCACATTTACATTCCCATGCTTGTTGTTGCGCAAATGTCTAAAATAAAATGCATTTGATTTGATTTGAATGAATAACTGTATTACAGCGGTATTGTTTGAAGTTACGCCCTGTCGTACGCTAAGAAGATTTTGGATTACTCTCATGAGACACATCACCGATACAAACTCAAGAAATCATACGTTTGGCAAACATTGGCAATCATTTCCGAGCTGTCAGTAGTTACCGACCTTACTTGTGCCTCCAATCTCAGCTGTGTGACATTATACCGCTCGCGAGCTGCTATTAAAAACGCACACACATCAAGGGTCTACTCGAGAACGGCTAAGTTTTTCTTGAATTATGCTCATGAAAGATCGTTTCAAGGCTGCAGTTATTGCCGTTCAATTGGTTTGATATTTCGGCGCCAATTTGTCAAGAGGACGATTATGCAAGCACTTATGACGTGCGCCTACAAGCCGTGCTGTCTAGGAATGTGGCTTAAAACCAAAGTGCATTCTTTATGATAGGTTTATAGTTCGCCTTAAATGCAGGTTGCTCTGTTCAACTGTTACAGTGGCTAGCGTCTAGTCTAGGCTACGGGCGTTTTATCTGAATTTTATTTAAATTTGACTCAGATCAAGTCTTCTGAAATGCATGCATCGCTCCTCTAGCAGTAGCATAGGCTGGCACATTACCAGGGATAACTTTAGTAGGAGTAGTACTCCAAAAACGATGTTTCTTTGAAACTTTACTCGGATTTAGCAATGGATAGGAGTAGCATTACTCGTAAAAATGGACGATGGTGAAGTAGGCCTGCTCTAGGTGTCAACTCATGGTTGACTTACGACTTACATGGCTGCACTTTTACAACAGATACATAAGCTGCTGGTCCACTGAATCGTAGTTCATTTATAATGTGGTCGACGTGGCTAGTAGCACGGAGGCAAGGCGACTGTATTTGTCTAGACTGCGGTAATGCAGCCTATCGGCCCGCAGTATTAAATCGGTTGAGTTTTTATCACTGTCTACGCGTGGCCGTAAAACAAAAAAAGCTCAAATAATAAATTGACCCCCTTCGCCGATAACAAGATCGATGAAGATTTATTGCGCCTTCCAATAGAGCGATAGCCTCTGTCCGTGTTCATTACCACGGTCCAAAACTAACACGTATCCAGCCTATAAGGTAATCAATGCACAGCGAACGTATCATTTGGTTGCAATTGCAAATTGAAAATCGACTCCGCTGTTGGCCTGTGCTATCGGAGTAGGCTGGGTTGTGTTCCCACTACGGTCAACCTCCCCTCTAGTTTGCATTGCAGTCCGCGTATGTAGGCGGTATAACGAGAGGAGAAAAAATAAAGGTCTACGGTTGGTTGGATGTTAATTAGTTAGTTCTGCGGCTATTGCTTGTGGGGAGATAAAAGCTAGCAGGATATTGGGCATAAGGGCATTGTAGTCCGACGCATGCAGCATAAAACTGTGACTTCATGCATGAGTGGAAAAAATACAAGCGGCGGAATGACGACAATCGAACTGTGATGTTACTTTGGCCGCTTGCATGTCTCCGTGCATGCAAGCAATCACGCTTGCATGTCTCCGTGCATGCAAGAAATTACGCTTGCATGCAACGTTTGACAACCTGGGTTATATAGTTCAAGTTTTGTGGTCGATAACTCAGAACGCTATAAATGAGATCCTAAGTTACTTATCGTACAACTCAGTTCTCATACAACGAGTCGATCAACGGAGATTAACTTGAGCCGCTTATAAAAATTATTTGTTCATGAAAAATCTTTCGTGAATTTTATTCTAAGCGTTTCTCAGCTTCGATGATTTTCAGCGACATGACATGACATGACATGACATGACATGACATGACATGACATGACATGACATGACATGTCATGACACGACACGACACGATATGACATGACATGACACGACATGACACGACATGACATGACATGACCAGTAATTTGAATGCTACAGCCACAGGCTGTTGGACCCATACATGCACTTACTGAGGCTTAGCGTCGTGGCTGCGAATTTAAAAGTTGGTCAAATTTAAAAAAAATTATTAGCACTTCAGAGCGAGCAATATCAGTGCCAATGCTTCGTATTCCACTCGCAACTAATAATGTTAGTTAGGCCTACTTCACAAATAGTATTTAGTGCAGTAGGTTATCTCGCTTTAGCTATAGATGTGATCGTCTAACTGCTTCACTGCCTATTTATCCAATGTTTTGTGAGCCTAAAATGTCGAAATAGCTGCTATTTGACAGTCAAATCAGTCACTGCGTCACTATAATGGTAATAAGTGGCACCGCATGCGTGTCTACAAATGTTTGCGCTCTATTCTGTTTCCTTGATTTACGCTTCTGCTTTGTTTTTTGGTGCTGTATAGGCTGTATTATGAATTCTGCTGCTTGACAGCATGTCCTTGTGGCGAAAAAAAATCTGTTGCATAATACGTGTAAGTATTGAGGTCGGATTGAGTTGTTCACTGCTGCCCCCGGTCGTCAGGTCCAGACAGGTACAGCCTCGGGTCGACGCTCGGGCGGTCCGTGCTGAGTGACAAGAAGCAGTCGCCCTCCTACTCCATCTACGGACGCAGCAAGACGGGCGGCTTCGATCAGGACTTCCGCAAGGTAAGCCGCTTGTCTAGGGCTGTAGACTGCACTGTGCGCTGCAGAACGTGTGTCGACAGAATGTAGAGATGCAGAGATTGCGTGCGCGGACACGTTGTGGATGTGTAGAGGCTGTTTGGAGGAAATGTTGAAATACATGTGTGAAATTGTGTAACGACAAAAATGCGGTTGATATAAACAGTTCTTCGTTATATACAATTGGAGATGGAAAATAAGGCCTCTATGAGTGAATCGTGGGCCATGAAAGTTCTTCAAATAGTTTCCAAGTTTCAAGTAGTGACTTTGAGTAGATTTTACGTTGGCTCCTCTTTTGTCGTTTTTGTGATTTTTGACAGAAAGGTTTAACACTCGCTTGCTGACGGCATTGTCTACGTACAGACTCCCGGGCCAGGCGCCTACGGGCTAGTGGAGACGAACCGTTACAAGAAGCAGCGCCCCCAGTACAGCCTGACGGGGCGCAACCAGCCCCCAGGGGACACGACACAGAAGCCCGGACCAGGGGCACACTGCCCCGAAAATGTACGTCTAAATTTCAACTTCAACTATGGAGTGCTTGGAGGAATGCTTGTTGTTCTTAGAGCCAGTTCTTGCAACTGGCGCTGAGTGAAAACTTGGATACTAGAAATTAGATTTTTAAACTATTTGATTTGAATGGTAATATTTTACTTTTTAATCCTAGATTCTAAAGGTCTGTGATTGGTTGTGCTCGCTGTATATAGGTCAAGGTCAACAAGCACATCTCTCCTCGGTTCTCGTTTGGCATGCGTCACAGCGAGTATGAGTGTCCTCTCATCATCAGCGGGGTCGACTAGTCCACACCTGACCCCTGACCTGACTCAGATATGCTGCAGAACATCTGACCCCTGACTTGACCCATATATGGCACAGATAACCTGATCTGACCCATATATGCCGCAAATCGCGTGATGATAACTGTAGTGGAATATACCAACGACGAGCGAGCATTGCAGCTCTGCACTGCAGATAAGCATCAGTATTATAGTTGACCAGTATTTTCTACACTGATTGTATTTGTTGATTTTGTGATACTTCTTTCGCGGTTGAATGATTGCAATAAGTGAGCTCTTTTTCTCATAGATTCTGCGGTGCAAGATAGACAAAACTGATAGTATGAGACAACTACAGAGTTGCGTGTATTACTCTTGTTTGATTAACATTACCGGATGCCTTCACAGTATAGGCTATCCACCGACTGTTGGGACTCTATACCAAATCTAAATTTATGTGATGTAAGATGATACATGTATAGAAGCAATGTATGATGTGATAATTGTATCTCTAAGTAGGCTTTTCTATTGTGTCAATATACAAAGTATTATGAACGCTATGACACGTCGCGGATGAACTCTTATTCGTTTTAATTAAATTCACTCCTCGGTTACATTCTTCATCTTTAAATAAATTAAGTAGACACAAATCGGCTAGCTGCTGTTCATCAAATAGGAAACAGAACAATTGATCAATGGACAAGAATAAGAAATATATATCTGCAGTGTTGAATTTTTAGATACTTGTTGTCATTGCAGCGCTTTAATTGTAGAATTAAAAGGGGCATAGCGTTAAAATTAAGGAGTAATCACCCGTCTAGTGTTTAATTGAAATCAAACTCTGCCGCACAAACTTTAAGCAAAACCCCAACTTGTTCACCAAATATCCAGCGTTGTGTTAGATATTACGCATAAACAGGAGGAAGAGGATGGATGCGGAGAGAGCGCTGGTCGTTAGGGGGTTAGGCGTCAGTCGCTGTACGGAGGATTCTGCAACAGTCGACAGTCAATTATTACCGTCTTAGCTTTTGAGGACACGATTATGTGCGTCATCACCAGCCAGCATTTTATTTTACTGATTCACAATTTTTGGCTAAGTCCCTCTTCTCCTTTAAATCCAGGCTTAAAACACATTTTTTCAAATCCGCTTTCTGCATGTAGTCTGCTGCACTGCTCCCGCACCTACGATTCAAGCAAATGATGTTTTTCCATCTCCGTTTGCATGACATATTTTTGGTGCGTTAGAAGTGCAATATACACGCGTACATACGTAGAATAACAATGCTCTTTTATTTATTTAACTTTAATTTTAAACAATTATTTAGATTGTCTTTTCTAATTGACTGCGTTAGACTGAGCGCTCCTACGCTGTCTAAAGTGCATTGACAACGAGCGCCTCTATAACGTTAAAACTCTCATCAGGCCTACAACTTGCATTCACACTGGAGTGCAGGCTAATCAAATCTCTAGACATAGGCCTGCTGCATCTACAACAATATCACTCTAAGTGCAAGCGAAGCATTTAATATGTTGGCATTACATACATACACCGTGCAAATTCAGCAGCACAAAATCAGCAAAGCTGTTGTTTGTAATCAATGTCTTAGCATTAATAAAGGTTAGCTAAGTATTAATGACTTCACTTAGTCATGACGTCACACTGACGTCACAGTTACCGATGTAGAGTTCGATGACGTGTCTGACGCGCGCGACGTCGTTACTTGCGATGAATGTGTAGCGACCGACGTGTTGGAGCGTCACGTTGTGGATGATGAGCTGCATCAGCGTGTATGTGTCGTTCTGTGCAAGGGCATAATATGCAAGATATATATTATGTACAAAGGCAACAGTACAACTATGTTGTGTACAAAGGCAACAGTACAACTATGTTGTGTACAAAGGCAACAGTACAACTATGTTGTGTACAAAGGCAATAGTACAACTATGCTGTGTACAAAGGCAACAGTACAACTATGTGTACATGAATGCATACTGATCTTGCAACGCACGAAAAATATCTAATGCAAACGGAAATAGAAAAAACATCATTTTCTTTTATTGTTAATGTAACATGCAGACTACATGCAAAGTGCGGCAGACTACACACAAAAGTGCAGCAGGCTATAGAGTTCTCACCAGTTCTTGCACGTCCATCCAGTACGAACCAGTTCTGTTCACCTCCGGCCCCTCATCCCCCTGCCTTCCCTCGCCTAACCACCCTCTCTCCCCCTCACCCCCGAATCTGAATTCCGAGTCGTTTGCCGAATTGTTGAGCAAGAATTGCGTGTCGTTGATTGATGGATGAGCGCGCACGAGGCAGGTCAGGTTGACCTCTTTTTCGTCCAATCGGATGGCGTGACGCTTGGAGCAGAAAAAGTGTGGCTTGTCTGCACGTCAGAAATTGGCAGTATTCATAGCATGCGAAGTCTCAAACCGCAAAATTGTATGAAGAAAATAATCTATAGAAGCGATAAAGGAATCCTTAAACAGCATAATCATAAATTTTTGGAGTAAGCTGAGAAGAAAACCATCATAGGCTGTATTTTTAATGTTTCGTCAGCAGTTCAAATTTATTTGCTTCTCGATGGCTGCTACTGACAGCACGGTACGTAGCAGGGCTTGATATAGAAGCAATGCAATAATACAAGCACGTCTTGCGCAGGGGATATTTGAAGAACTGCTTAGGGGGGTTGACGAATGAGCCAAAGACCTTGTGGGAATAGTCGAAAAATGACGCTTTTGATGGATTGAAATAAAATCTGACGTAGGCCTCTACTCATTTGAGGGATGGGATCATGGGAGGCGCTATACACGGTGCGGCGTAGAGGCTTGTCACTAAATAACGAGAGGAGCTGAGAATTACTAGCACACGGTAATATGGATGAAATCGCTTCACAGAAACGAGGCTTACATCTGGAGAGCCTAATTAGGATGCCTTCGGATCTGAACAAGGTGGAAGTGTTGTCCATCTCTGCGCTGCAGGTCAGAGTCTGCTCGTGAAAGTCATATCCCATCGAGAGGGACTCGTTACTCAGGGTCACGCTGTAAGAACAACGAAAAACAGATTTCAGCAACAGGTTTTGCTTAAATCTTCAATCTTCTTCGTTTTCAGTGTTCTACCAAATGGCAGGCCATAGTGTCCAAACCTTCCCCCTAGCAGCTCGTCGGCCCTCGTGAAATATAGAATATCTGAATAATATAAACCAATACTTTATTTTAAAGTTAATTTCACCCCATGCGGCCCACCGGTAGTAGAGGGGATGGAGGCCCCGCGGCCCGCGGCCCCGCAGCAGCTCGGCCCTCACCCCAAACTGTCCCGTCACGTCTTTCTCACCCCCACGTAGGACTCGAACCCGCGCGGGGAGGGGGTAGCTCCCGTTGACGTCACAGGCCAGCCGCACCCTCTGCCCCTCCTCGAACCAAGCCACCTGGACGAAAAATGGCAAAAAATTAAATCAAGAAAAGAGAAAAAATGGAGACAAAAAGGGCATTGAAGATGAGCCTATTTGATCATAAATTAACGCTTTTTGGTAGAATTAGCAATAGTTAGGCTGTAGTTAGGCAATAGTTAGGCAATAGTTAGGCAATAGTTAGGCAATAGTTAGGCAATAGTTAGACAATAGTTAGGCAATAGTTAGGCAATAGTTACACTGCTGATCGAGTATTTGAGTTAGAGCCTCTTATTATTCTAAATTAATTGTTGTTCAATTTTAATTAATATTTTCCATATTGGTTTCTTCTCATTAGACTACAATTTGAATGAAATTTAAATTTTAAAGAAATTAGTTTAATTTTATGTGCATTATATTCTATTATATATATATTATATATATATTATATATATATTATATATATCCGGGTTTAAAATTGTATAAAACTAATTGTTAGCATGCTGCAACTAGTGAATAAAACAGAAACTGCCAGACGACTAGTCGGATCAATGCAATGGGCCTATACCGATATTTAAAAATAGACATAAACACAGCCTACCAAACTGCCAACCGCAGAGCAATGCCACATAAAGATGCAAAACCATACTTCGTTAGGCGATTTATGATGATTGATTATAACGGCACTCGCAATATTCATTTTTCTTAAATTTTATAGGGGAGTACCTGTCCTGGGGAGTAAACAGTGGCGCGAGAGATAGAAGCCTCCCTCCCCTCCCCTCTCCTGCGTCCCTCCCTCGATGGGGGGGCCTCTAAACCGCGGGGGGTGCTGGGCAGGGATTCTGACGTCCAGAGAATGGACTCGACCGGAACTGAACACCCAACATGGACACTTTTATAAGCGGCGACTGAAAATACACTCAGAGAGAAGTACGGTTATTAAACTTCAGTTTCACCAAACTTGTTGACTGGCTGACAAGACTTGATTTTGTTCTTGTTTTCAATCTTCTTTCGTGTCTTTTAGTGTGCATTTAATACAAAGCTTGACAACTAAACACGCCGATCGCGACAGCACGTTCCATTATTATTTATCCCTGGTGAGGGGGGGGGGGGGAGGCTGCAGAGAATTACCTCTGCGACGCCCTTGTCGCTCAATTATTAACGCCGTTGCCATTGCCGGGGCAGCAGTGAGCGCCAGGGGCTGAATCCGCTATATTGTCTGTTCGTGATCAGATTTGACCTTCGCCAGTATGGACTATAGAATGGGGTGTATTAACCCCCAATTTGATCCTCCTTCTCCGACAAGTGGAGTTATAAGTGAATGCATGAATGTAGCAAAATGGGAAGGAAAGAAATTGATGCGCTTTGCGTTACCAAGTATAGCAAGCTAATAGATTATCTTCATAGATCTTAAGAGATTGTGGAATATCCTACCGAATAAATGTGTTGTCTATTTAAAACATCGCAAAAATTGCTCAGCAAAAGAGTGTGCGTTTGCAAAAGGCGGTGAAAAATCAAAGAGGAGTGACTGGGAATGACCCTCAAAGTCTATAGCGGAGTTACTTCAAATCAACTCAACAAATCAACTAATAGCACTTAGTCGAATACTTCTATCAATACTTTGCTTTATAGAACATGGTCTATCGCACCCCCCCCCTCGGCATCCATCCAGTTTTGAACATCACGGGGTACTGCCACGCCGAGTTTAGTTCGTTAATCCGTCTATATAGCCCACAACAGATCGTAAAGCTGCCACAGTGGTCCCTCATTGAATCGATTTTCGCTAAAAACACCCGGAATAAGTGTGATTTACCGTCCCTTTCGTTGCGCCACGGCTTCATATATAGGGGTGCGGCATTGAGTCACAATCTGGCGGCACATTGTACCTTTATTTTTATTTGGCGAGTGTGGATCTTCTATAAATGAAGAGAATGCACTGCTATTAACAGACCTAGGACGGTGAAAGGCTGGAAAGCTTCAACAAAGTTGTCGTAGTGGGGGACCCTGCATCCCAGCTGCCCCGAGTCTCCCGACTGCACGTCTGTCGAACAAGATAGCATTTAACGGCTAGCGAAACGATAATGAAACTTATAAGCCTACATAGGATTATAGCTATGGCAAACGCTGGATCTAATGGTGACGCTTCCGATATAATATTCCCCAATTAACGGTTATAGGAGAGGACTATCATGATATCGCATTGTAGCCCTCTGGATATCTATAGATGTTTAAAACAACTTTTCGATTCAATCGGAAATCATTTAACGTTATTTCATAAGAAAGCGTTCAACGGTCGGCAACTCGGTGTAATCCTGGACACTCTTTCCTGGGCCTATGTTGTCATTAATGTTATTGAATGAGCCGCAACCTAAGACCTCGCATGCAGCCGGTATTACATCGACATCGGACGAGGTAGTCATGCGTGCAGTGCGAGTATTGCACGAGAGATATATGAGCTGCAGCAGCAGCAGCAGCAGCAGCAGCAGCAGCAGCAGCAGCAGCAGCAGCAGCAGCAGCAAGCATGTAGGATGAAGCACGCAGCAACATTACGCCTGAGAATGAGTTATGACGGTGACATCAATATTCCCGTCTCATCCCGCACTCAACCCCCACAGATCCTGACCATAGATCACCCATAGATCATGACCATAGATCCCCCATAGATCATGACCATAGATCCCCCATAGATCCTCCATACTGTAGATCCTGACCATAGGGTCGCTGTGTCGTGCCTCCGTGAACAGCAGGCGCGATAAAAACAAAACAACCTATTATCTACATGTGCGGCAGACTACACCCAGTTTCACAGTCACAATGCCCATGAAAATAAACAATTCGTTATCTGTACGGCACAGGCTACATTGAGTCCGATTAAATAGAGTTTTAATGCAACCGGGCGCTAAAAAAAACCAAACAGTGCCTATTATGTGTCGTAACGACCAATTCATGATTCCCAATTGGTTGACGGTCGTGGCATGACGTCATCGTTATCTATTATCAGAATAAAGCGAGCGGCTGACTCTTTCATTCTATCAAAATATTATTATCATCGAGTTCTCCCTGGACAGAATGACGAAGTGACTGACCGGACACGTTGAGCGTGAACTTGACCTTGACCCGTCCGTTGATTGGCTCGTAGCCGGCCATATAGCGCCCCGTCCTTCTGAAGTCTGGATTCACGTACCCATTGGTCGCTATCTCCACATCCATGACGTCATCGTCAGTCCCAGTGACGTCATCCTCGCCAATGACGCTTTTAACGTTATTGGTCACCGACGGTAGCATGACGTCATCGCTAGCCAAGCTGACGTCATTGGAGTCGCGAAGCGCTGCGGTGGCGAAGGAAGGAAATTTAGAAGCGGGGGGAAATTTTTTGAGCCAGATGAGAATGTATGATAGATTGAGGGGGGCTGTGACATGGCAGGTGGCGGTCAGCTGCCCCCCCTCGGGGAGAGAGGGGGCGGAGAGGGAGAGTGTGAGGGAAAACGCTGAAGACGAATCTGCGGGGAAATGAAGCAGTGTTATGTATAATTATAGGCTACATTAGCGTAATTCTACACATACATTGTAGCAAGGCTACATAACAGCAATGCTGCACGCGCGCAACAAAAAAACCTGTTGATGACGTATATCAAGAAATAGCAATAAACACTAAAGACTCCAGCTTCACTGAATTGAAGAAACTAACAATACACCCACGGACACAACGATATATAACTATACACTGTAGCTGCATTGCTTCAGTGGCTGGCAGTCACTGCCAGGCATGTCATTCAAAAAGCAACAGCATGATGTCTAAAATGACACACTAATAAGTTGGCCTACAATCGATCTGATTTTAAAGCGAGACACACACAGCACACACACACACACGCACGCACACTGCACTCTAACACACACACGCACACTGCACTCAAACACACACACACACACACACACACACGCACACGCCATACACTGAAGGCGTGTATAATATCTTGCATCACTCTAACGCCCTTAAACGATTGACAATGAGCTAAACTGAGAATTCTATCATAACGCATGAAAGATCATCTATTGCTAAAATTGACAACATATGACTTTTCATGGTTGCCGTTTAAGATTGATGGTTGCTATTGGAGCGCCGGTGTGTGGCACTTTTGGAGACACAGCCTCCGATCTAAGGCCATACCTTTCAATTAGCACTTATTCAAGACGGCTCGCGCCGCTGGCGAACATTTAGTGTAATTGACCGTGAAGCGCCTTCACAGCACAGCGGCCCGCGGGACTATCTACCTCTCTGCTGCGGACCATAAACTCGCTGAATTAATAATGACAGCTGGTCCGCCGCGACCAATAGCCGCCCTTGGCGCAGTGCCCCACACCTTATTCTTCAGTATCCAACCACCCCCTTGTTCTTTAGTGCACACCCACTCCCCTTATTCTTTAGTACACACCCCCTGTATTCGTCAGTACCGACTCTGCTCTATTTTTTTTCAATACCTCCTTCTATTCCTCAGTATCCACTAGGCTCCCCTGTATTCTTCAGTGCCCACAAAGCTCCCCTCTATTCTTCAACCGCATGCCCTGCCAGTGCACCAATTGGTGCCGGAATGGTTCTCAAGTAACTCAGGGTACAGCGATTAGATACGATAACGATTGTGTATATATCGTCGTAGAGTTGATGAGCGTTTGTTATAATGCGCTGTGTTAATGAGCTACGCCACGATCATTAAGACATTGTGTGATCGTGTGATTGTGTGATCGTGTTATTGTGTGATCGTGTGATTGTGTGATCGTGTGATTGTGTGATCGTGTTATTGTGTGATCGTGTGATTGTGTGATCGTGTGATTGTGTGATCGT
>JAQIWG010005407.1:0-14577 GCA_034695025.1 Chamaedrilus cognettii | reverse complement strand
CGAAAGCGATGAATATTGAGAAAGATAATCCATCTTCCTTAAAATTTCCTATCTCTCCCATGTAACAACAACAACAAGATTACTATAGGCGAGGACGCCATCCCTACATAAGTGTTACCGTGACCACGGTAACTTGATACGATGTAAACGGCATCGTTTAAAGCGAAGCGCGAAGAAAAAGCATCGTTTGTTTGAATTGTAGATGCGGATAGCTATTAGGCATTAGTTAGTTATAGTCTCAGTGAATGGCCTACATGCATAGGGCATAAATTTATGAATTTGATGGTATCACAATACATTCACAAATTATTCGATCTTTTACGAGAATCTGCCATTTTTTGCTAAATTAATTATTTGACAGAACATCTGAGTCTTTGTGGCTCCGCGATATATTCACCGTGGCGTCCCCGGTGCAAATCTCGGATCCCCAGCGTTGTTCAGTGATAGATATCTCGTGCTTGTTCAGTGATGTATATCTCGTGCTTGCCCAGTCCTAAAGCCGGACTTTAAATGGAGGCATTTGTGAAAAAATCGATAATTAATGGCCAATTATGATTTCAAATTAGGTAATCGCTATGTATGTATGTATGTATATAGCACTTGTAACGTACAAAAAATATCTCATGCAAACGGAGATGGAAAAAGCATCATTTGCTTGAATCGTAGGTGCCGGATTATACTTACTATTAGTGATTGAATATTTATTGGAGCAGCGTTCCCCTCAAAGCAGGGGGGGGGCACTTTCAACAAGGGGTCAAAAGATTTTTAAGGGGCGAAATACGCTTGTAAACGCGCTCAAATGCCAGCGCACAATTTGCCCGTGCATACAATTTGCTCGCGTCCACAATTTGCCCGTGGGTACAATCTGTGTGAGCGAAGTGCATGCTTTTAATACAACACACCCTCATTGAATGCTATGGTTCTTGAAGGATGCCAGTGGATCTAGATCTGGATAACGAAGTTGTATATGCTAATTTATTTTTAAAGTGATGCGGTGGCAATTTTAAAATTATGTTGAAAGAGTACAAGTACGCCTAAATGTTGATACATTTGAAGTGGCACACCGAGCCACCTCTAGCCCCACCGGTGTCTTCAGATTATTATTCAGGGAGCCTTCTTTAAATCTTTTATTGTGTTCGCAACACAATTAAAAAATTTAGGGGTGCAACATACAGTGGAAAATAAGAAAGGCTTAGACATAATTCTTGAGAGGGTTGAAAATTGAGGCTCATCACTGTTCTATCCCTTCAAAGAATTATATCCCTAGACATGCCATGAATACTAACATTTTTAAACCCCAACCGAAGGCATAACTTTGAAGCGTTGTGGGCAAAGGTACAAACTTAGCGAATAGAGTGAGCGAGAAATAGGGTGCTCCAGGGCCGCTGAGAAGACTATCCGTGATGCGCTATCAGGTGCACCACCCTGCATCAACGTGCGGGCGCTCATGCTTAGATCCCCACGTCTCAAAACACGGAGGCTGCAGTCCCCACTACACCTCTCAGGCTTCTCCACTGACGCTTGCTATTTCGCTATTTTTGCTGCTCAGTTCAAGGATTATTTTTAAAACGAGCCAACGAAAAACGAGTGGGTGGATAGCATAGGCTGTGCGATTCACCTGATTTGTGCAAAATTTCTGCGAAATATTTGGTTAACAGTTTTGAGAGAAATTGTCGTAAAAAATCAATTATACAATCATACGAAGAAGACTAATCACTGCTCAGGCTTCTATATGAGTGTGAGGAACACTATGCAGGGTGAGTCATAAAAAAACGTGCCCCTAGCGATATCGCGGTAACTTCTCAAAATTTTAATATTTTAGTCTAATTTTTCAGGGCTTGTTGCTGAGATAATTTGACACAAACTCTGAAATTGGCAAAAAGAAATTCACTTCCGTTCAGAAGTTATGAAACTTTTTCCAAAAAAGTCAAAAAGTCACTTGAGCCAAGGCAATGAAGCCTATTTAAAGAGCTACAGAGCTTCAGCGACGTGATTTCCTTTGTATTATTTAATGGCCCTAAAAAGGGCCAATTTGCGTTAGTCGTCAATCTAAAGCTGGTGGTTACTTCAACCGCCATTTGCTCTGACACACGTCCGAAGCCTCTTTCGGAATGAAAGCACTGCATTGTCAATCGGCTTCTGCAGCAAGTCATCCCAGATCGCTTTCAGTAAGATCCGGCTCGGTCTTTGGCCTGGGTTTGTGTGCCTGGTACTTATCAAGCATTGCCCCCCACACATGGAAATCAAGTGGATTTAGGTCTGGGGAGTTGGGAGGCCACTCATCTCTCTTGATGACATCCGAACAGTTCTGATCCAGCCAATCCTGTGCCAGGCGGGTGGTATGGGCCGGCGCGCCATCTTGATGAACGATGAAGGCGGCGGGCACGACGTTGTGACAAACTTCGATCAGTACAATCATTACGCAAATCGGCCCTTTTCAGGGCCACCAAATAATACAAAGGAACATCAGGTCACCCAAGCTCTTGTAGCTCTTTGAATAGGCTTCATTGCCTTGCTCAAGTGACTTTTTGACTTTTTTCGAGAAAGTTTCATAATTTCTGATCTGAAGCGAATTTCGTTTTGCAAATTTCAGAGTTTGTGTCAAATTATCTCAGCTACAAGCCCTGAAAAAATTACGCCAAAATATTAAAATTTGGAGAAGTTATCGCGATATCGCTAGGGGCACATTTTTTTATGACTCATCCTGTACACAGCAAACATTTAATACACTGGATGGAGGAGAAAGAGCAAACGCAAGGGGGCAAACAGACATCTTAAAGGGCGTTTTTTGGCTACCCCTTGGTCCCCCCACTTTCACGCGAGGGGGTCAAGGCCCCCCCCTAGCCCTCTCAACGCTATACCATGTTTAGTAATAATAATATCTATACAGTACGTATATCTATACGCGCTCGTTAGGCGTGTTAGCCAAGGAAACGATCAAATGAGGAGTTGGAGGGAAATGGAGCACCTGCGAATATGATTGTGTACTGTGTAGTGCAGGGTTGGGCACGTAGTGAGAGGAGAAGGATTGGTGAAAGAGAGACTGGAGGGAAAACTTGGAGGCAAGAGGAAGAGGGGAAAGAAAATAGTAGAAATGGTAGGGGGCAAACAGACATCTTAAAGGGCGTTTTTTGGCTACCCCTTGGTCCCCCCACTTTCACGCGAGGGGGTCAAGGCCCCCCCCTAGCCCTCTCAACGCTATACCATGTTTAGTAATAATAATATCTATACAGTACGTATATCTATACGCGCTCGTTAGGCGTGTTAGCCAAGGAAACGATCAAATGAGGAGTTGGAGGGAAATGGAGCACCTGCGAATATGATTGTGTACTGTGTAGTGCAGGGTTGGGCACGTAGTGAGAGGAGAAGGATTGGTGAAAGAGAGACTGGAGGGAAAACTTGGAGGCAAGAGGAAGAGGGGAAAGAAAATAGTAGAAATGGTACATGACACCAGCGACACGGGAGGATCGCCAGGCGTGGAGAGACTGGATGCCAGGGATCTGCCTGGCAGTGCGCTCGATACGGAGGATGCAGTAGCATTTATCTCAGAGTATTTTTTTATTGTCATTTTAGCTTCCGGTATAAAGTTTGATGGAGGTTTATGTTTATGGAGGCCAATGTATCAAATTACGGTCGGCATAGCGATTTAGATATAGAATATGCTGTCTAATATTTAAATTTAAGCCACTAGATGTCATACGTAGCCCTAATCCAGTGGTGAGTCTACAGCAAATAGCACGATGCAGTATATTTAATTTAGTATGACCGCTACCGCTACGTGTGCAACTGTGCAGTGCGTAGTGCCTAAACTCTCTGTGTATTTTTTTTCAGTTTAGGGGCTACTGTGACGTTTACGGCAAGACGTAGGGACTACTGAGTGCAAGCGAGCAGCGCGACTAATAGCACACAGTGCTGCTGTGTCGGACAAAGGTCGTTCAGGACTTCAGCGCGGCTCAGGATACGGACATCGATCGTGGCCTGCAATTCTTGCTGATTAGCGGCGCGACTGGGCTCGGACAGGGAGAGGCCCCGGGAGGCGCTGCGAGGCGCTGCTGGAAGCTACTGGGCGCTGCTGGGCGAGGACCGGGCGGGGCGCTACTGGGCGCAGCGAGGCGCGCTAGGAGGAGTGGAGGTAAGATCATCTTTCATTTGGTTGTAGCAGGCCCCATGCGCCGCTCTGGACCCGCACCGCAGCCTTCGCTTTTGTTGTTACCTGCTGGCCGCGCGTTGAACCTCTGCGCAATGAACTTCTGTCTGGTGCACAGCGTAGTTACAATCATCTGCTGCAAGTACATACGTATGCAGACTCGACCCGATTAACATTGAACGCGATGGCCTTGAGCAATAAGCATCCAATCATAATGGGATTTTGTATCTAGGCTGCATAGCCTGATGTGACTGCTTGACTGCATTGAGGTGATAAGAACGACTAGATTGAGGTGATAATTTGAGATTTGAGATTGAGATTTGAATCAAGGCATTTTCATATGTCATGTATTATAACGTGCTGATGGTGCGCCTTTGAAAATCACCACTGTACAATTTACTGTAGATCTTTATCTCACTCTCTAGTGCACTGTCAAACGGCAGGTCCCTGGCATTTAATCTCTCCACACCTGGAGATCCTCTGCCATTCTCTTAATAACGATAGTCTTAATGTTTCCATACAATTTTCTTTACACTAATTCATCCATAATTTAAATTCTCTTCCATCGTCTCGTTCTCTTGCCCTCCAATCTTCTCTTTAATATTTCACTCATCAATAGCTCTACTCTCACTACGTGTCATGCCCAATCCAGTCTCGCCAACACTTCTTCGTTTGTTCTTTTCTCTGTCCAGCCAATTTTCTCCATTCTCCTTAAAACTCAAAGGCGTTGTCAATGAACATTTTTTCATATTAATATATTGGTACATATATGCACCAATTTTTGTTGTATTTCATGCGGTTAAAAAGATACAAGTAGTCAAAGTTGACCTACAATAAAAACATGACATCCAAGCTGGGAAACTGCTTAATTGCCGCTAACATAGTAATAACAATAGGCCAATAATTGTTCACGTTGCTGTATCTTTGTGATAATTTCAGAATGCTTACACTTTTCCTCACTTTTCGCTTATTCTATGCTTAAGGTGTTCGGCGTTGGTTTTTTCTGACGCGTTTTGGTAACAAGCACCGTGCTGCTAAGTTACGATAATGATTGACAGCTGGATTATTATTATTATTATTCGTCTAACTGTGTGGATAAAGATGCGGCTTCAAAACCTGAAGGTTTTGGGCTGGATCCCTGCTTCGCAGAATTGTTTTTGACAACTTCCTGACAAGTTTTCTTAATTTTCAAAATGATTGTGTGTTGGGTATGATTATGATTTATGATAACAACTAGATTTAAATCAATTTTGACAGTTAAGTTAGGGTTATTTTAGGGTTAGGTTAATATTAGGTTAGTGTTGGATTAGGGTTAGGTTAGAGTTAGGTTTAGGGAAGGGACTGTGTTAGTAATGACTTATCTTGTTCTTATTTTCTTAAAGCAATTTTTTATATTTTTTGCTAATAATGTACCTATGATGTGCTAATGATATAGGGTCAGTAAAAAGATCGCGGCCGGGGAATGGGGGAGTGGGCATGGGAGGAGGAATGCTGTACATGGGGGGGAGAGAGGAGAACGGAAGGGGGGCGGCGTGGGGTTAAGGGGTGCAACATAACCGTCCTTGGACGGGCCGGATTACTAGTCGATTTATAATAAGCCAATTTGAATCTCTTTTCTGGGAAGACGGTCCGATTACAGTTTGCACCACAGGGCAAGACAAAATGCGAATCCCACGCAGCCTCGCAATAGACTCTAGACTGTTAGTTGCATGATATCCTTTTGTAATTGGTCACATAATTGGTTTGGTACCGTTTTAAAATAGAGCATCGTTATGGATCTAGTCACAAGCAGCCTCGTTGTGCATCGCTGACATTGTGTAGCAGTAATATCCTCCCAATGCTCATACGCGCCACGGCGCAAATTGAGTTAAATGAACTTGCCATCAGAGAATTTTCAGTGTAGCCTATGCCGCGGCGCTATTCAAGGCTACACCTGCAGCGTAGTGAAAGTTCTGTAATCCTTGACGCGGACGCCGTTCGCTAAGATCAGTAAAACAGTCACCCGTTTTGACAATATTGAGCAATAAGTTGAGCTAAATCAAGGGTCCAATCTGAAACGTTTCGTTCACATGCTTTAAATCCAGACCGGTGAATGGGATGTAATTGATAAGTCAAAAGTTAGATCGGAAAGCTTCAGTGCAACAGCGCGCAATCTGACACGGCGTTCATGTCCCCACGCGTGCGTCGATGCGACTGACTAATCAATCACACCCCCACCCCCGCCCCCCTCGACCCCCCCCCTCGCCGCCGCCCCCCTCCTCACCCCGCGCACGGCCGAGGTGGCACAGACGCGCCTCGGTTGGCGTCACACGCTCGCCGTTGACTCGCCGCTCTGCTCGGCTTGTTGACTGCTACCAACAATGACGAGCACACACAAGCTCGGCGCTCCACGCTCGCCAGCGTGGCGCGCCTCTCGATCTCACCCTACTCGGGTTACGCAGCAGTTAACCATGTCCACGCTCGTTAATCACTCGCACTCGGGCAGCGATTTTGTCAATGAGTGTGGACACCTGAAGTTAGACAACAGAGCAATATAGAATAGCTTTGTTCCATTGACGTCATTTCGCCGCTTGTATTTTTTACACCCATGCACAAAACCACGGATAATTTGGATTAGACCGTAATAGATCTAGAAGTTGAGCCATGAGTATTGCACCAAATATGGAGTTAAAAAAATATAATAGAAATATGGTAGTTTAGCATCAAAGTTTAGCATCACTATTTCACATTAAAGATCTGTGCTATTTATGCACCTACAAGGTTGCATAAATAGGCTAAATAATTGTAACGTTTATGGTTTTGTGTAAGAGCGTTTATCAGGAGCCAGAAGTATTTTTAGCAGAAGGGCCATTGACCGGTGCTTTGCTGCTCCAGGCGCACGAGGTTGTCTAGCAGATCTCTCTCTAGTGCACTGCCAAACGGAAGGTCCCTGGCATCCAACCTATTCACATATGACGGTCTTCCGCCATTCTCTTTATGTTTCTATGAATACGATTTTATTTTTAGTAGTTCACCTTCAATGTCTATTCTCTTTTTTCCACGTTCTTTTATCTTCCAATCTTTCTTCCGTATTCTCTCATCAATTATCCTCTCACTACATGCCCTGTCCAGTTTTTCTTTCTATGAACAATTATATCCACAAGTGTTCTTCTTCTAAAACTTTCGCCAGAACCTCCTCGTCTGTTCTTTTCTCTGTCCATAAAACTTGCTCCCTACTCAATTTTCCAGACCTACGTCTCAAATGCCTCTATTCTTTTCATGCTCTCTTCTGAGCGCCCATGTCTCGGCTGTAATACCATGTCTCGGCTGTAATACCATGTCTCGGCTGTAATACCATGTCTCGGCTGTAATAATGCCACCGACCACACAATAGTTTCACAATCCTTCTATTCACTTTTTTACTCATTCCGCCTCTCAACCATTGTTTTCTGTTACTAACGGCATCTTTTGCATTCCAATTTTTGTTCTTAGTTCTGTTTCACTTCTTCCCTCCTCTGTAATCTAAGCTCTTAGGAACGTAAACGTTGCGACTTGTGTTTACGCTTTGTATATTGCATATTCATTCCCTAGTAAATCAACATTGCAGAAATTAATTTCAGCTTCGTCACAGTCATAAAAAAAAATTCACTCTTTTATCCACATTACATTTTCTTCAGTTTTTTTTAGAGTTTCATAAACATTCGACCTTCTTTTGCTAGCGGACAGAAGAAAGCCGAAATGACAAGTTTGTTGCCACTGTAGCTACGTTAAAAAGTAATGTTACTTTAAATATTATTCATCATTTAATCATTATTCAAGTGGTCATCATTAAGTGCGATTAGATACAGGTGCATACATGTGATCTGTTGAAGAAAAAAGCTAACTAACCGTCTTTTTTGTCTATTCTGTTAATGTCCATGTTTTCACACAGTTTAGACGTATGCGCCCTTGTGAGGACTGCAGGAGCTGTTTTTATGGCCGGATGCCCTTCCTGACGCCAACCAAATAAATAATTTTCTGGCACAGGGTTAGCAGCTAGATCAGCAGGGTTAGCAGCGATACTTGTGTGTTTAACAGCCTTGCTGAAGGGCCTGTAACGCCATGGTTTTATAGTTGCCGGCGTGGGGCCACCGCGCCGGCTTCACTTTCATCGCCGAGAAGTTTTGCGCAAACAGTGAATTCTGGCTTTTAAGTAACACCAAAAACTTTAAAAAAATCAAAGACTTTTTCATTTTTCAACGGATTCAGATAATTGCAAAGCTATTTGATAGAGGAAAAATGGGAGTTTTTTTAATATAAAAAAGAAAAATAAACGCGCTGTGTCCACAATACATTTTTTATCTACGTGCTGCAGCGTTCGTGGTATTCTCTGACGCGTGCGGTCGAATTGTCTAATACTTTGGATTGTCTTGTTCTACGATGAAGCACATTTTCATTAGAATGAAGTAGTTCGTTGACAATACTATGGTTATTAGTGTACGGAGAACCCTGGAGAAGGCGATAAACGGTCAATTCTCTCACCCAAGTGTACGAATCGGAGCCAATAGGCCTAAACGTACACACCGTCCTCGGTCCGTTTTGGTTTGAGAACGAGGCAACGCGATGACCGTTAATGCTGAACCTTATCGTCAGTTTTACATAAGTTCTTGAGAGTATTGTCGTCAAGTCAAGGTTTTGTTGGAGAAGCTTTAGAATGATGGCTGTACGCCACACCAGAAATTAATGCTGAATTAACTTCAACAAAAATTCAGTGAGCACGCTCTCACAGTACATTCTCTGGAGAGCACAGACCTAAACTCTCCGGATTTCTTCCTTTGGAAATGGATCACAGATAGTGTAGACTATGTAAATAAACAAAGAAGCATCAATAAAATGAACACCACTGCTGAAAATGCCACCTATTCGACATCATCAAAATAAGTTAACAAGAAGGTCATAAACAATTCGACCTCGCGCGTCAGAGAATGCCTGACGCGCGGCGGCGCTCACTTCCAACACATGCTGTGAACACTTTTCTTTTCTTTTTCAATTGGATATGTGAAAAAAACTTCCATCTTTCCTCTATCAAAAAGCGTTAAAAAAACTGAATCCGTTGAAAAATGAAAAGTTTTAAATTTTTTATATTAGGTACATTTGGCTACCGCACCCTGTATTATAGTAAATATATAAAGACGTTTATGTGTATAGTAGTAATAGTCAATGATCCGTTTTGGAGTCCGAACACGTCAACCGAAAATTCTCTGTGTATTTTATAGAAGTAATGCGCTAGCACCGAACCGAGTGTGCCCCAGTTGAATTCAATCAAGTCTTGTAAGTGGATAATGTAAATGGTAAAGTATCAGTATGTAAAGGACGGTTGAATCATATAAAATTAGAAAAAGAACCGTATAAAAAGATTGCACAAGTTCCCATCAAATCAAACAAGATCCAAAACGCGGTATACAGACCAGTCCTGTTCAATAAGAGTAAAAAAGTAAGTGATCGAATAAAATACTGGTGAAAAAATGCTGCCCGCGGCGTTATTAGAGAGATATCGTACTTATTAAAATATAGATTGAAAATATATATAGATTGAAAATATATACCGACTAAAAGTGTATCGATAGAAAATATATCGGAGTGTAGGACGGATGATCGGATGATGGCCGAAGCCACAGCCCCGCCTAAGCAGGTATCAACCATCCTGGCTAATGGAAACCGGTTGGCTTAAAAACATGTGCAAAAGGGAATTAAGTCCAAACTCATATCAACAAGGATCCTAACCTACTCATAACCAACCGTTAGCCTTCTCCTCTCCCTACCCGTAATTCGTCAAAGTGCTACAATTGGTAAACTGTAGTACTATGTTAGAATTTAATAATAATAGATATAAATATTTAAAATTAAAAAAAATTCAATTATAGTTGATACATATTATAATAAGCCCTCTAACTAAGTGGAACCCTAAATAACCCCTGAAAGGCCCTCTACAAACCCCACCCGCGATACCTAGGCCAAAACACGTCCAAAGCGCAACACACTCTCCGAAGCTTACGCCCAAAACTAACTCCAAGGAGACAAACCAGGTCCGAGTATAGGTAGGATCCTAGAGTGCAGGAAATGATCGATGAATAAGGATAAATATTAAGAGAGAACAGCAAGCGGATAATTATCGTTGGAGATTCAAGGCCATGCGTCAACGTCTGACCGATGTTGTACATGTTACTAAACAACTGCGCAGTCGAGCTTTGTTCACCAACTCGTGCAATACGCTACGCCACTGAAAGCGCAGTTTGAAATATGCTTTATGAACGTTCAGAATGAACGTGAGTGATAATTTGTTGACTCAAATGGTTGGCTCACAAGTCTCTGGGTATATTTATGATTGGCTCCCTGTTTTGACCCAATTATGGTTGGCTCCAAAGCGTACATGTAATCATAATTGATTCCCATGTCCAGACATAACAGGCCTACATGCTTCGCTTCCATATCATGGTATTATTATGCTTGGCTTCCATGTCTTGGCGTAATTAAGATTGACTTCCAGAACTTGTACAATTTTGGATGGTTACCATATCGTGGCATAATAATTTGGTTTGCTCTTATCTACACTATCCTATAACCAAGGATGGTTCCCATGTCATGGCTATAATAACTATTGTTGGCTTCCATGGTGGCTCCCCTAGCTTAACACACTTTTGGTGATTCCTGTGTCCTGGCATAATTAGGCCTCTATTGTTGGCTCTTGCCCTCTTGAAACAACATGTGCCTACCTTTTATAGTCCGTTTAAAGTCACTAGACAACATACTTCGCAATAAATTCAAATTCAAAATCGTGACGCTGAGATGCGAGCTAGTCTGTACTGACGCAGCGACCCAGCGCTGAACTGTTGACAATCGGACTCGGAGCCTCGGGGCTCGCGCACGTGCAGCCATAGCGGTGCCGTCGCTTTGCCCTTTGAACGACGTGAATGTATGAATGTGGCAGTCTGCGTGCTGCACTAGACCTAACCAGAGAACACTTCAAGTCCCCACAGTGAACAAGTCCGGCGTGTAAGTAAGAAATTAGGCCATATACCAACTTTGAATTGATCGACATAGGGCACTATTAGACTGCAACTTTCAACTACCACATAGTACATACATGTGCATGTACTTACCGATAACGGACTTGTTCACTGTGTACAACCGTTAAGATGCAGAGTTTTGACATGAGATCTATTCATAAATCCTTCGTGAATTTAGATGTTTGCTTTTTGTTTGTTTGTATCGTCAGTGTACAGTACTGCCATCATTTAGGAGGCGATTGTCTCGCGGATGGCTTACTCATTCTCTCCGTCGCGTCAACAGTTACTAAACAATACGTTAAACGGTAGAAGTAGTAGTGCCACTATCTACGGGGCGATTGCCGCAAAAATTGAAAATTAAAAAAAAGAGTAACTAAACAACTCAGACTATACTGCAGAAGCCGGGGATGCAACCCAACATATTAAGAAAAAACCTTTTGATGTATACTTCTTCAGCATTAGTGTCGCCAGCCGTGGACCGATTGTCTTTAAATGAACTTTTACACCCTATCGGCAAGAGTAATCAGCGACACTGTATTCTTATCCTCTTTTACCACTCGACCTATTCAGAAAAATGGACCGTACTTTCGTTATTTATAGTCCAAGTATTTAAAACATGGGCTCATTCTCTCCGCTTCATCAAGTGTAACTAAACGATATGTTATACAGTAGAAGCCAGTGTTACCTCTTGAATTTTAAGAAAAACTTTTTTCTGTCAGCTTTTCTTGCATTATGTAGTGCCGTAGTGTAGGACGATAGTCTCGCACATAGGCTCATTTTCTCCGTCTCGGCAAGTTACTAAGCGACACGTTATGTGGTAGAAGCCAGCAAGGCAAGAGTAACTGAGTAACACGTTAGAAATTAGTCTAACTATTAAAAAAACTTTATGAACCCATCACCGTAATTATCTTCGCCATTTATGGGCCGATTTTCTCGATAATAAATTTATTATTTTCTTTCCGTCTCGGCAAGAGTAACCAGACGAAATGCTATGCGGTTGCAAGCCAGGTCAACCACTCAAAATATTCAGAAAGAAGCTTTAATAGCAGTTTTCGCCTTGCTTCTCCAGGCTTTATGTAGCTATTTTCTACAATGTTGTCCACATAGAGAAACACCTTGACCATTACACAACTTTTTGTATTATTCTTTTGCAGTGTATTCAATGCAAAGTAGTGTTGCATTATGATGTATGATGTGTGATGTGTATCGTGCGATTATCATGTGCTTTTCGTTCAATTGCATCACTATATTGTAATTTATTCCCAAGCATTAG
This sequence comes from Chamaedrilus cognettii, assembly GCA_034695025.1. NCBI lineage: Eukaryota > Metazoa > Annelida > Clitellata > Enchytraeida > Enchytraeidae > Chamaedrilus > Chamaedrilus cognettii. Next base: position 2,132 of record JAQIWG010005407.1, on the reverse strand, counting down.
AATATGTTGCTGACAAAATAGTTATACCTGTGAAAGCATACATGTAGTTTCCTCTTCTGTGGCGCATCCAACTGCAACGATGCATTACTTTTACCATTTTGGAGCCGATTGTCTCGAGAGTGAGGAAATGAAGAGGGTGCAATTTTCTGCTTGGCCCCGAGGCACTAAACCGGACTGGAATAGTCGGTGTTCCTACACACGATTCGTAAACGCATTTAAAACACTTTCGATACGCCCGAGAAGCTCTGGACTGCAGAATAAATCTTTATACCCCGATCTGTTCGGGGTTATTGCAAGCGCAGCTGCAACAGCCAGTTGATTAAATTTTTCATAGACCGTTTTTCACTTTCTTCACTTTCTTTCACTTGAACTTTATTTCAGAATGAAACAAGAACACAAGCAATGCAATAAAGCTAAATTAGGGCTTTGAATAATAAATGTTACTGGATAAATGTCAGAAAATAATTTCTGTTTAGCATATACTAATAGATGCATTATAAACCGTGGCTCAAAAAGGACCCAATGAATTTCTTCAATAACTACGGAATGCAATAAACTTTGTCAATAAACATTTTACCACATTAACTTGGATGATCGGTTCATACTTCTGTCAATTTTCGTTGAATTTCGTGTAACGGTTAAGAAGATACCAGTAATCAAACTTGATCTACAAAAAAACGCATCAACCAAGCTGGAAAAATGCTTGATTGTTATTTGCATCAACAATTTTGTGGTAACGGTCTCTTTTATATTCCAATTCAATAATTGTTAGCAATCCAGGAATGTACACTTCATGTTTCAACAAGATTTGATTCCAAAATGCACGTAAAACGATCGAAGAGCGTGGTATAAAAGAAGAATGATACAAAGCGCTGGGCGTCAAAGTGACGCGCTGTCAATTTTCAAAATTTAGCAGTATGGTGCTTGTTACGAAACGCGTCAGAAAAAAATAAATGTCGAGCACCAGAAGCATGAAGCAACCAAAAATTTTGACAAATTGAAACATTCTATACTTATCAGAAAGATAAGCAGCAGCGTGAATTGGCTTGCACAAGAGGTGCAAACGGCAATTAAGCAGTTTTTCAGCTTGGTTGGCGCGTTTTTTTGTAGGTCAAGTTTGATTACTGGTATCTTTTAAACCACTCCATAGAATTCAACGCCATTTGGCAAAAACATGAAGCTATGATCCAAGTTAGTCTGGTAAAAATTTCATGGACTTCGCTTATTGTGTGCGGGAGTTATTCAAGAAATTCGTTGGGTCCTTTACTTTTAAGCCACGGTGTACATGTACATTATTAGAAGTAAATCAAGTGAACACTAACACTTAACACTGCAACAACTTAAAATACAGCTAACCTCACTTCTAAAAAATACATCTGATAAACAAATCCATCTTCTGTTCATTGGTTCGAAATACATTAATTGATTCTTTTTATTTGCCACAAAAGCAGAGCATACAATTATAATATTATCAACGACAGTCAGGGGCGTAGCCACGGATTTGGCGGTGGGGGCGAAAAATTGTAAAGGAAAGTCAACAAAACATTTTCCCCCAAAAACTGGTTTATCGAATGCAATTCTGTAACCTATTACAGACCAGACTAGAGTGTTCTCTGCCGTGCAGAACCCACGAGCGGGAGGGGGGGGGGTTTGACAGAAATTATTTCCCCGCCAGCATGGCCCTTTTCTTGGGGGGGGACCACCTATTCAAATGATTTGCACTTTTTTTTCTTGAGGGGGACCAGGCATAAATCATGGGGGACGCGTATCCATGCTTTTTAAGGGGACCATGATTATTCATGGGGAGGACGCCCAGCTCCGCAGGAAGAACACGCGGGGAGCGTGTCCGTTAAGCGTCCGTTAAGCAAGCGGCTACGCCCCTGACGTCAGTGAAACAAATACAAATAAACTACATATAAATGCATTGCAAGCGTATCAATTCAACTGCAATAACTACGCATACGCCAGATAAATTATAATAAATGTGGAATACATATACAATACATGTAGAGAACGGCATGCATCTATTTATAAATTAAAACAAAAAAACCAAGATACCTTGGTTAGGAAACGAAACTTATATAGGTGTGACAGTATTAGACTAAATCTAAAAAACAATTGAGATTAAATTA
>JAQIWG010005406.1:0-14577 GCA_034695025.1 Chamaedrilus cognettii | reverse complement strand
CTCAATAAACAAGCAGCCTTGACACTGTAGCTCCGCCTCCACCTCCATCGTGTCAGATATTTCAGTAACACCCAATGCCTTATATTGGCAACAATTAAGCAGTAAGATGTTACCAAAAACAACGCGAAGTTCAAATAAAAGCCGCCTAAAAACTACAAAAAAGATTTCCATAGATGTACCATTTTTACCAACAAAAGTGCTAGTTTGTCAGCCTGACTTCAACTCACCCACTCTGCTTTTTTGATGGCCTTCGAGCAGGCCTTATCCCTGAAGATGATGAGGAACATGACGATACACACTAGAAGCATCATGCTGCCACAGATTATCAGAGGCACTGCTTGAGATTCGGCCGGGCTGAGAGTAGGAGCGACATATACATGTAGCGCTGGTGGGGGCGTCGGGACTTGATGCCAAGAGACACCCGTCACGTTGGGAGGCGCCGAGGTGCTGAAGAAGCAGCAGATTATTGTAGACAAATGTAGCACATTGATGTAGTCAAATGTAGCACATTGATGTAGTCAAATGTAGAACATTGATGCAGTCAAATGTAGAACATTGATGCAGTCAAATGTAGAACACTGATGCAGTCAAATGTAGAACATTGATGCAGTCAAATGTAGAACATTGATGCAGTCAAATGTAGAACATTGATGTAGTCAAATGTAGCACATTGATGTAGTCAAATGTAGCACAGTGATGTAGTCCAACGTAGGACATTGATGTATAGTCAAAGATTGTCAATTTAGTATAATTGATGTAGTAAAGTGTTACATTGAATCACACATTGAATCGGATAATAGTAAGACACCAACGAAATAGCGATAACTCAGACAAAACTATCGACTTTTGTTTCACATTTGCAGAGATTGCAGAGGATATAATGTGATACAAAGCCAGCAAATTCGTTTTGATAATATTTTGTCATTCAAAGTAGTGCCGTCACGTTGTCGTAAAAAGGTTCTGAAAATCAAGTTGTGTAGATTGGTGATTTAAAACGAAAGATAACGTCGATCATTGATAGGCCTACGGGTTTATCTTGGTTGACACTTTGATAATTGAAGGATTTCCAAAATACTGGTTTAGCAACCCAATCGGCAGCCGTTTAGTAGCTGGCTTACAAGATGCTGGTATAACATTACTGTTATATAAAGTTTCGGCAGGCTAAACAGGCCACAATGATAGGCTTGTCCACTGCATTCACAGTGTAATAACTCAGAGATGAATAAGGGCTATGAGCAAAAAGGGGCGCGACTACTGTAGAATATAAAAAATCCCACGTGACGAAATTTGTAGAAACCCTCTAACAAAATTGTCGGCGAGATTTCTCACAGTTTGGAGGGGTTGAGCATGGAAACTTTTTCTGCTCATCCGGGTGGAATGACTCGATGTAGGGCTACGCGTTTTTTGCGTTTTTAGAGATGCGGTGGCGTATCCGTTTGGTGTATGAGACAGTTAAGGATAGTAATTTTTAGTATATTTGTCGGTCAAGTTAGGTTACAGATTGACGGAAAGGCGCTATATTGTTGCAGTAGGTCACAGCTATGGGTTATAAAATAGACAATGACTGTAAAGTTGGTCTGAAAATTTTCGTCAGACCCTTCCCCCCCCCCCCCCTCCCCCCGTTGAGAGTTCTCATCGAAGATGCAGTCTATGCCTGTTTGAAAATGCTTAGGCGTAGGACAACGCTTGATTTATGAGAAGGAGGCGTAGCATTACGCCGGTTTCACGCGGTCTAAACCGAACTCTGATCAGAAGTATAGAAGCATTTGAAATGTGGGTATGGAGAAGAATGGAGAAGATTAGCTGGACAGAGAAGGCAACAAATGAGGAGGTATTGAGGACAGTGGGGGAAACAAGGACGATGATCAAAATGATCGTCAGAACTCAGAAGGTAGAAAATATGGATTGGACATGTAATGAGATGAGAGGGTTTGTTGAGAGATGTGATGGAGGAAAGGATGGAGGACAAGACAGGACCGGGAAGACAACGTATCCGAATAATGGACGACCTGCTCGAGAAGGAATCGTATGCGGATATGAAGAGAAGGGCCGAAGCTCGTCTAGGGTGGAGGGTTTGGACACCAAAAACCTTCTATTTGACAAAGCACTGAAGCGAGAGAAGCTAGACTCGGTCTGTACACCGATATAGGCCCCTACCTGTTTCCACTAGTGACGCAGCGGAAGATGCCAAATCCGACCATGGGACACGCGGCTACAACGAACAGGCCGAGTATTGATGAGCACGCGCACAAATAACGGCGGTTTTCAGCCTTGATGGCCTCGAGCTCCGCCCGTGTTGCGCGCCGCCGCGAAAATTGAAAGCTGTCCGTATCAGACATGACGTCACGAGGTCGTCAGGGGTCAAGGCTGAATGGGCTAATAGGCAACAAACGGCTACAGATAAAACTGTTACATCGGTTGACAATCGTGTAAGTATAGGCTGTTGTAGGGCCTTTGGATTCTGATTCTTAACGTGCGAAATCTCACACTACAGGAATTCAGCAACAAGGCGAAATTTACCTAATATTGCCTTGATGGGCTATAAATTATCCATAGCAACTGATTGCACAATATATTATGTAGAGCAAGTAATACACAATGGCTCGTTAACCTATTGGCCGGCGATCCTGCTGAAATGTTCTAAAAATATTATTTATAATTTTAAATATTTTGTTCCAAGTTAATTTTTTTCCATGTTAAGGTGCGATTGGCGGGAGAGCTATTTAATCTTGAGTTGCTAATTAATGATTACGCGCACAGTCCTTAGATAAGTTTATGATTATTAAGACATTAACGATTAGGCGATTTTGCAACTGAAGCTATCGATAGGCACAGTTATAATCAGTGATAAATATGAGCGGTGTCGCATCGCAGTTTGCGATGCCCTTCGGGTCCATTGCGATGCAAAAGCTCAAACTGCATCGCAGTATTTGAGGTGCACTCTCTCGTGTAGGCCTAGTATTTGCATATTTAAATATCGGTCTGATATCAACGCAACGGCTAGACTCCTGAGTGTCCGCTAACTGATAGGCTAGTCACACTAGCTACAGCCCACTTGTTATGACCCCAGCGAAGTCTCTGTGAAACAATTAAAAACTTTTATTCAGATCATAACTTATCATTATCGATCCATTTATAATCAGAATTATGTCACCCAAAAGCTGCTCCACACTTTTCCTGAACTGCTCCACAAAACAAAAAGTGCGGTGCAACACGCGCGAAAAATTGCTCCGGACTCCGAAAACCTTATATCCACGCCTGATTAAAATATCTTGCCTATCACTCAATAGACAGTTCCTCACTGAGCCGACTGTGCACACTGTTACAGTACGGGCCACGGCCTATTTATCGTCATTAACGCGGATGTTTTCGACGAATTGTGTAACTGACACGGCACACGGTGAAGCGTCTTGCACGCCCGTCGAACGTTTCTTTAGAAAAGCGTGCTTTAGAAAAATGTGTGTGTCAAAAACGAGTAGGCCTATTTCAAAAGCAAGTTGTCCGGAAGCAAGCGCACGTTTGCGCAGCGGAGAAGGCGCAGCTATAAATAGTCTAGCCCACGCTGGCCTAACCCTCTAGCCCGCGCAATAGCCTAAGCCGCCATCTGGCTGCGCTCTCCTACTTTTGCTGTCCGGATGGTGCTTTTGAAATACAAACGTCTTGAGCATCGAATTCGAACCGGTTCGAATTTAATCCCGCTTTTAAAAAGCGAGTTTTGATCACGCCTTTGAGCGGCCACAGCAAGCTTTTGATATACTCGTGTTTGAAAAAGATCTTTAAAAAACTTGTTCGTTCAGAGGCAGCACTACGGGGGGAAAAGGGGGACATAGAGGACATAGGGGACAAAAGGGGACCCAACTGAGAAACTTTGCCCAAGAGACCCCACAACTTTTATCTCATGTGTAATGAGTGGCGGCGTAATGGGGGGGAGGGAAAATACGACATTGAACCCTTCGACTCAGAACTTTTGCCCCCCCCCCCCCCCCCCACTGAAAACCTGACTACAATCAATGTTACGGACCCCAAAAGTTTCTGTCAGCACCACTTTGTCCCCCCCAAGAAAAAAATCCTGGCGCCGCCCCTGTGTTTGTTAACACGAAGAATTGAACATTTCACCTTTCAGAGTGAAAGGTGAAATGTTCAATTCTTCATCGTCGAACCGCCGTAGTAAGTAGACTGCAGTTCACAGCGTACCGCTGCGTTCCGAACCGTGACTGTACATTGACAACGCTTGTGGGGTTCGCCGTTCTACCAACTTCGTCAAGTACCAACTCAACTATAATCGACCGATCACTTGTGGCCAAATAATGTTGAGTCTCAGTGATACCACTTAACTTCAATAAATGTTGAATTATTATTGCTTTTGCTATTGTTCTGCCTCTATTTGTGCATTATTGTTAGGCCTCCGTGGACTATTATTGACGCTTTGGAGAAGATGAAATAGGCAATAATACTGTTAGCATTTCAATTTTATTTATTGGCGTTAAGTGGTATCACTGAAACTCAATATTATTTAGCTACACGTGATTGGTGTATTATAATTGGGTTGGTACTTGAACGAAGTTGCGAAATGGCAGAAGCACGCGCTCAGATAGTTCTAAGGTGCAGCTATACCTTGTTAGACGCTATCTTGCGAGCGGATTCCGAGCCATCTTGCGGGAGGGAAGAGCCATGGCCGTGAATACGCGTTTTGCCGGAAGACGACGCTTCAGGGTACACGCATGCGCTTACTTTGCATCTTCCCAGTCGGTTGGCAGACGTCTTTCTATTAACCATCATGGTGATAATGCCAGCGTGGCACATAATTGCATGGCATCTAACCATCGGTGACGCGAACACGCGTCTTCCGGAATACGGCGTCCGTGAACACGACAAAATGGTGCGTTACATCTTGCGAGCGGATTGCGGGATGATCTCTTCCGGCAAAAGAACTCGGAAGATGTGATGTAACACGACCATTAGTCTCTGCAAGTGCTGGTGTTTGGGTGGTCCTCCCCCGAAAACTCAATATAGGGGCCCCCTACGTTTTTTCTACCTCCCCGCCTTCTTTTTCCTCTCCATGGCGACCGGGAGGGGGAGTGGTGCTGACAGCAATTTTTACCGAATTTTTCGCATAGAGCCTATAGTAGTCTACCAACCACAGTTTTTCTATATCCAAGTGTGCCCCCCATACCCCCCCCCCCCCAGTCGATCCCCAAATTTTTTGTACAAAACGTGTCGACATCACTATTCAGATACGGTAACTTACTAGCCTATGTAAAATTAACAATTATTCCAAACTAGTGGGCCGCCACAGCAGTGGGCTCCCGCGGGCCGGGAGGTGCAGGGGGCCCTAACGCCTGCACTGGTCTCATCAGCCCAATCACTTGCGAACAACAAGGGCGTCACTCGTGGGTCTCCGCGGGTGTCACTCGTGTCTAGCGTTCGAATGGGTTTTTATATTACCGTAATTCATGGTAATCTAAGATCGGCAATTTTCGGTTATCTATTAGAAATTACGGTAATTTATAACAAGTTACCGATTAGGTAATTTAGCCTGATTTTTTCTTATAAAAACCATATATTTAGGCATGAAATGCACTTGAAATGCGTCTCATGACAGCAACCTGGCCCGTTTCGTTGGAAACATGGTTGTTTTTGACGGAAAGTACTTTGATGTAGAATCCTAGCACGATTTTGAAATTTTATTTAATATTTCGTATCATTCTGTAGTTTGTCGGTCAGAAAATTGCGTAGTTAGATTACCATAGTTCACCGGCCATTTAAGAATAGATCACCGGTAATCTAAAAAGTTTTAGTTTACCGGTAATTTTGGCACACGCTACTCGTGTCAGTGTCACCGTCACGGTGACTGGTGGTGCCTCTCGTGCGCTAACGACGCACGGGCAACAGCCGCAACACGCAATGAAATCCCTGCGCAGCTCTACGCTGTACAAGTGCCCACTAACATAAATACACGCGGGGTTTTTCGTCGAAGTTATTTTCGACGCGTAAACAGTCATACAAGAGAATTTTAGGCGTTAAAATAAGTGTAGAGGGCGACTGGGCGTGGGCTGCTTAGCCTACATTAGCAGGCCTATATATAGGCTATATTTATCAATCGATCTACATAGCTGCGAGATCAGTGCTTCCACTTGCCAGCTACATACATGTACCTGACAGCCAGGTAAGTATCTGGCAGCCGGATAATTATAAATTCTGCCAGGTCATTGCCAGGTACACGATTCTGCCAGATAAATGCCAGATAATTTGGCACAAGGTAAAAAATCTAAATTTAGTTTATTATATAAATTATAAGACATGCATGTATAAAACTGAAAGCGAGTCCCACTGTTAAGGTAAGAATAGCCTGAAAATTTTCGGTCACAACCCTCCCTCCGCTCCCGGTTGTGAGGTACACAGAACTTCAAACGTGACTGTGCATGTGCCAGGTAATTTGAGGTCGTGCCAGGTAATTTTGCAACGATTACCAGGTAAATTGATGAGGGTCAAGTGAAAGGAGTATGCGAGGCTGAAGCCTATGCTTCAGTTACCCCTACCAGTTCCTTAGTGACCAAGAATGAAGAGGGAATTTAGCGGCCTACTGCTTGACAGCCAATTTGTTTTCTAATATTAGTACGTCAGACTAAGGCTCGGACTAGTCCATAGAAAGAAACCTACCATAATTGTAGTAAATAAGCAGTGTAGACCATAGAGGTATTGCATTAGATTATTGGGTATGAGGAATCCGAATCTGCAATCAAAAAAGTTGAGCCTACATTGCGGCGATTTTTCTACAATTAAATTTTGGCGATTTTATTTTCAAGTTCGTTTACAAAAGAACCATGATAATTTTTTTAAATACGACTTCATATTCAGATTCCTGGCACCGTAGCCCAGAGTTCAGTTTAGCCCTTACAAAATAGGAGTAGCGTTACGCCTGCTGCTTATAAATCAGGAGTAGTGCACTACTGTCTTTCAAAAAAGAGTAAGCCTAAAGTTGGCGTAACGCCATCGTTCATTTTTACGAGTATTGCTACCAATTTCTAAATCCGAGTAGGGTTTAAAAAAAAAATCGTTTATAGAGTAGGATACTACTCTACTAAACTTATCCCTGCCGTAGCCTATTCTATTAAATGAAACTATGTATTTTTTAAAACTTTTGCTTAAAAATGAAAGGAATTTTTAAAATTCAAAAACTTTCAGTGCTTCAGGCAGAGTGGAATGAACTCTACTTGAAACTCTCAGCAGCCACAGCGTCGACAAACACCAACCAATCAGATATTGCGATTCAAATGTGATGGCATTCTGTTGTAATGGGCGCTTCATTTGGGGAATATCGTTCGGATTTCTGCACTCAGTGCACCACTTTGTGCCCCTATGACGTTGTTTTTCGTAGTGCCTGCTTTGGAAAATAAAAGATTAACAATTTTAAACACTGGCGCAGCAATTACTAATCTAATTCTACGTGTATTGACGTGAAATCACTTTCTTTTCTGTTCTACAACGCAATAAATTAATTTTGACACAGATAAATTTGGAGTTAAAATCTCTAAAATGCTTAGATCCGCTCGAACTAGCCTAAAACGCCGGACTAGTATAACGCATCAAGTGTTATGCTTCATGCTACTAACCCAAATTTATCATCGTGTGCGACTTGTGCCACAACGTGTACATTTTCCGCACAAGGTTCATTATAGGAGATAAATCTAGAAACCTAAACCAAGAAACGCGCTACAAAACAGGCTAAGCGCAAAAGTCTATTCTACAAACAGACAGTTCAAGTTCACCAAGTCAGATTGAGTCTTCAGATGAAATCATGCAATAGTTGATGAAACTTAAACGTTGAATTGGATCAGTGACGTAGTTTTCCCACAGTTGACTACAATTATGCCACAGACTTGCGCCTGTTGTACACGCAGGGTTTTAACATTATTTCCGGCCGAAGATGCGCGGGTGGTGATTGACAGGTCTTTCTCAGCCTTATCCAAACGAACATTTTGCTCGTTGTTGTGTCCTGAAAATATTCACAACTATGTTAACTAAATAACCTTAACGATAGAGTATTTAAAAAACAATTATATACCTGTCGCTGCACGCCTAGTATACCATAGCATGGCAGACACAGTGAAAACGCTGATTGAGTAGGCTAAAACAATCTATGTCTGTCTAGTTCCAAAAAGATAAAATTCAAAATAAATTATTTGCTTCATTAATGATTTATTTACGGCACTATATTTTGACTTTCAAAGTGCTCCACCTTTGTACTAGTTGTAGCTCCACATTCGTATATCTACATTTGTACAGATCTACATATACACTGCATATATAGATTTACATCCTACTGATAGATCTGCATCCTGCAAACATGATCTTCAATTTAAATCCAGAGTTTGCGACAAACAGCAAACTACTCAGATAATTTCAATGATTTAACAAAGAAACTATAATATACTTACACAATTACACATATAAAGTGATTTTATAATTTCAAAGAGTTATCGAAGACAGCATGTAGATATCAAGTGATGAATCTAGAATTTCTGACAAGTAATGCAAAGTTAGTCTCCTTACCAACTCTTCCACAACAAATCCAAGTTTTTTCAATTTCTTCAGAAACGCTGCAACGTTCTCAAATCTGCTGACGACTTCAGCAATTAGTAGAGTACCTCTGAAATATCAATGGCCGATGTCAATTATTAAATCAAAAGATAATTTGCTCAATATTACAAAAACAGCAAAGTGATAAAAGAAATTATTACATTAAAAATTATTACATTAAAAAAACATAAACGCGTCCGCGTTTTGTATTGCATTTCCCGCTTACGCAGGGGTAGGCCATTTGCAGCCATGGACACTCGCACTCCGCTTTGTGCTTTTCGTCGAATCCCTGCATCGTAATCCCTTAGCTTTCAAATTCTTCGCTGTCAAGTCTTTCCACGTCGTTTCCAAGTTATTTCCGCACCCAATCACCCGGTTCTTTTCTCACAATCAATCACCGAGGCAGATTCTACACCTCCATTGGCAGAGTTAATTTTAGCGCTGATAAAACTGGCGTAGAGTTACGCCTCCTTCTTCAGAAAGTTGCGTCGTCTTACGTATGTATCATTGAAATAAGGAGTAGCCTATAGGCTAAGCCCACAGGACCACTCTGCTTCGCATAAAAATTTCTGAGAGGGGGGGGGTATTTTCGACGCCGTTCTTAACAGCCATTGTCCCTTATTCAACCATTCTAACTATAACTACTACTAAACTCAGGCCTATCCTAACTTAGGCGCGTTTCCGCGGCAACGATCGACGTCACTCGACTATCTTACACAGGCAGCCATTACGCCATCACATCTTAAAAAACGCGTAGGCTTATGCTTAGATCATTCATTGGTACACGAAACGCTACGCTTACCCGTTTCTAAATAGGCGTAATGATTCTAAAAAACTTTGTTTTAGGTGTACTACGCCTCCTAAAATAAACTCTGTCCATTGGCATTAACACCAAATAACGATTTTCTTAGTTTTTCAGACGTGAACTACTTCCACTACTTTGGCACCCATCTGGACTACTTGACCTGATAGAAAAGAAGGTATCAAAATACTAAGAAAACCATTGCGTTGATTAATTCGCTATTTATTTTATTTGCTCAGAATCATCTGCTCCTATAATTGCTCCCAAATTCATCCTCCTATATACACTATTGCCCAACGTTCTGATCGCCATGGAAAAATATTAACCTATTATTTCATTCAATGACTAGTCTCAAAATACCCTCTACAAGCCGGGGAACAAAGAATTGACTTGCAGCCGAGAGCTCAACGGCGAGTGGTAAAGGCGACTAAAGAAGGGCAAGTGTATCTAAGCTTGGCTCCGAGGCACTGAACTTAATTATTATATTGCATAAAAACATTAAATATAGCAGGACAAATTGCTACTGCAAATGATTAAAATATCAAAGAACAATATTTGACTCAATTATAAGCCAGAGGCATTTCAAAATGATCCAACTGGCAAAATCTTCAAGCAACGGCTTCTGAACCCATGTAGGGCCTATCCCACCATAGCCCGATGCTCAATTGAGATATTTAATTTTAAATCGTCACAGAATAAAAATGACGTCATGACCGTAACAGCATGTGCAAAATAGATCGCAGATATTCAAATAACTGGCTATTATCAATAATTATTGGCGAGTTATTCGAATGATCTCATATCATCAAAATAACTCTATTGAACAGCTGAGCCGTAATATGATAATCACTAGTGCTTACTGGGACTTGAGAATACGATTCGCTTCACAGAGGAACTGTGAGAGGTTTGTGCCCATGAGCGACAGACAAAAGACAGCGATGTCCACCGAGTCATTCTGCAGTGGAACCTGGTCACACAGTTCATTAGATATCGCTCAAGTCATCACTCTGAACATTGTTCACTGTAAAAATCAGAAAAATTTTAAATTTCAACCACTAGGAGGTTAAGTGTAATCGAGTGCGTATTTAAGAAAGCAGCATAGCTTGATATGCTAACGTTACCTTAAAAATAAATTCAGAGATTTTTTATTTTAGAACATTTGCGACGATGGAAAACGTACACTTTTATGACGATGTCAAGACCACGACATTTATTACCCTATACCCTATATACAGCGGCGGTTCTACATATACGCCAAATGACGCCAGACGTCCCCATTGAATGCTTGGCGTCCCCTATGGCGTCCCCAATATTATTGGTTTGGCGTCCCCAATATTTAGTAATAGTTGAGATCCTAAATAGGCAAAATTGGATATGTATTTTCGAGAGATAGATGAAGAATGATCGTCAATATGAGCATAGTAAGAATGTCGATAATTGTAAACAAGTTTTGAACAAAATTTTGTCCGCCGCCCCCCCTCCCGCCGCTCATGACTTCTGCACTAGACAGAAAACAGTGGCGTCCCCAAAGAAATGGTGTTCCTGCAACCGCCCCTGCCTACATACCGAGTACAATATTACAATATATGTACAAACTTCAATCATAAATTACACGCTCACACTAAATGTTTCAACACAAAAATTGAATTGAAGTAAAAATTGAATTGAAGTAATGAAACCGTATCAGACGAGGAAAAGGAATGCAGGAAGAGGCTTGAAAACACAGGACTGCGTTTTCTAGCCAATGTAGCATCGCAAAAAACTTGCGATGCTACATTTTATAATGAATTTTGTCTTTCATTGTCTTCAGTCAAAGCACTCATTATAAAATGTAGGATCGCAAGTTCCGTAGGAATTGTGGAACGCTTTGTTTTTTTGTTTTACTCACTTAAACTGCAAATCAAAAGCACATCTGCATGGATTTCAGAAACAAATAACATTTGTTTAGAAAAACAAACACAAGAGAACAAAAGATTATCAAAGTAACTCGGTAGTACTACTAAAACTAAATAACTCAGTAGTACTACTAAAACTAAATAACTCGGTAGTACTATTAAAACTAAATAACTCAGTACTACTACTAAAAAACTCAATAACTCGGTAGTACTACTAAAACTAAGTAACTCGGTAGTACTACTAAAACTAAATAACTCGGCGCTACTACAACAATGAAATAACTCGGTGCTACTACTAAAATGAAATAATTCAGTACTACTACTAAACTAAATAACTCGGTACTACTACTAAACTAAATAACTCGGTAGTACTACTAAAACTAAATAACTTGGTAGTACTACTAAAACTAAATAACTCGGTAGTACTGCTAAAACTAAATAACTCAGTGCTACTACTAAAACGAAATAATTTGGTACTACTACTAAAACTAAATAACTCGGTACAACGGTTCCGGTACTTGCCTTCGACATGTCGCAAACCGATACATGCTCATTCAATGCAACCAGGTCGAAGGAGTGAACGGGATTTTTGACTGATTGTGCAATCTTGGCATCGCCACATCCAAAGTCCGCCACGATCAAGTGGCTGCCACTATTAACAACACAACACATCGCAGCAACAGACACTTGTGAACTTAATGATATCTAGAATTAATGCTGGCCATAAATGTACCGTACAACAAATCAATGGTTTATAATCAATAGAATGTGATATTGAGTATCATCACAAAAAGGCATATATACTACATATATCTATAAAAAAATTCTAAAACTTGCAGTTCTTTATTGTGATTGTTTTTGCTAGGTACTTAGACTAGTATTTGGTGTTCCTTTTTGCTTAACAGCACAGCAACACACGAGTGTCATTGCAGTGCCAGACAATAGTAGATGTTGTCTTGCGTCTCTAAGGTCAGCTCTGCGGCGCTCGGGGACCAACCCTGGTCAGTTACCGAAGTAAGCCCGGCGTCGTTGAACTGCTTTAACTACTCATTTACCGACCCCTGAAGGATGGAGGGCTGAGATTGGCCTTTCACATCGTCCCTGTGCATTTGCCGTGTACCTTTGAGTGCACGTTGTCTCCCCCCGTCACGCAGAGGCTGCACAACAGGGCTTGACTCCAGCTTTAAAAAATTAATTGGAGCCCATTGGGGGGCTTAGACAAATACTAGAACTTACAGTTACTAACTGTTTTTGCTTGGTAGGAACAATCCAGCAGCAAACAGCTGCATTAATTAGTACCAAACACATTGGGAGTCATTGAGTGCCTGCAGCACGCAAGGAGAGCGTGAAGGTTCAGACCAACATGGTCAACAATACTACTAAGTGCACTACAAAATTCTGCTTAATTAACTTAACATTTTGAATGCTTTAAGATCAGTGAATAGATAACTTATATAGCATTAATAAGTTAATGCCCATTAAGATCGCAAAATAAGCTATAAAAATGTTAATATAAAGTTTTTTTTATTTATTGCTCCTTGTTGGCAACAAATTTGTAAGCTACAGCACCGGTAATAAAAATTTTCAGCTCTTCATTTCAAATTTACAAAATACAATACAACGCACCATTTTTTGATGTATTTCACCATTTTGTCAACTGGATTGATGGGCCACTTGGAGACCTGAGTCTGATATCCCTTATGGTATATTTCGAAGGCCTCTTTATCACTTTTGAACATTCGGACTGCGGAATGACTGTCGGAACGGTACAACTCCTCATTGATGTGTCGAAACCGCGAAGATTGTAACTGAGCAATAAGTCGTGTTCTGAGATCTCCCTGTGCTTCCTTCCTCCCGGTTGATACAGATCGTGTGTTATCAGAGTCATTCGAACATCCTTGCAGGGATTCCATTAGCTTCTTTGTTCTTGGTTTCACTTCTGTTTCATCATGCTCTGACCGCACACAGCCAGACGCAATTTCAACACGCTGACTCAAAACCGATTGAAGTTGGTCCGGCTTAAACTTTTTAGCTGGAGTTACATTGCCCGCTGTACGCCTTCGCTTTGTAGGGAACTGCTTGTGATGATCAGCAGCAACAAGTTTTGAATTTTCAGAAATCCCAGAGGAAATATCACTTTTTGCAGATAAACTGCTTACAAGTTTTAATCGGTTCTTTTTCTTTTTGCGCTTTGCAATCTTGAAAGCAGAGGCAGGCGGATCAGAAGCTATTAGATTCTTATCAGTGGTTCGGTCCAACTTTCTCTTAGACTCTGAAGCCATGTCCTGATGCAGGCATTTAAACTGTCCGAAAACAATACTAAACGCTGCTCACAGATGAAATTATGAGTGCTCAAGGCTAGCGCCTCATCAGTTAAATATATATGAGACAAAAGAATAATCCCCTAGCTAACTCATAACTCATTCAAAAATTGATATTTGGTTCATATTTGCAAGGATGGTAGAGGAAATATTTACAAATAATCCGCGAAATGTCATTTAGAAATAAGCATAGTTTTCAGTTCAAAAGTTATGAATGTTTCAGCAAAGAGTTTCACACAAAAAAATCGGTTATTGTTGGGAAAGGACAACAACAGTGCAGGTACTGAAGCTATGAAAATAGCGTCAATCGGACTTAGTCCTACCCTAAACCCTTTGCCCTAACCCTAACGTGGCCCAAACCCTAATTTACTAACCCTAACCCTAATATGCTAACCCTAACGCTGCGTTGTCTTTTTCCATCAATAACCTAAAATTCATAGTTTTCTTATTTAGATTGTTATATGTGAAATTTGATGTTCACTAATCCTTGCAATCGTGCAAGAATTCATACTGATTACGTCATGTGCTGTGAAATCTGTAGACTAATAGGACAGTCACGTCATTGATTCACGTCATTGGCTGCACCTCACTGCTGTGCCCATGACGTAACGAATGTTTCAATGGCTCAAAAAGCCTTTTTTTGACAATGCAGCAAATTGAATGTGCTTAAAATGACCAACCTTGCGTAGGCAACAAAATTAGACCTAAAACTTTCTGTCAAATATTATTTAACAAATAAGTAGGCGATACCAAGTTTAGATCCGATCGCGCATTTCCAAGCACGAAGATCTCTTATTATCGCCCACGTTTTGTTGATCCAATCACAGTGTATTTCTACCAATTTGGAAATGACGTTATTAAATTTGTGAGAAATATATGAGTAAATTTGTAACCGAAAAATTACTGTAACTGTTAGCTTACACTTTGTCCCCTCGAGTCGAACTTGCGACCGGAGGAGGGGGGGGGGGGGGGGGGGGTG
>JAQIWG010005405.1:0-14578 GCA_034695025.1 Chamaedrilus cognettii | reverse complement strand
CCCCCCTGTTCGTACATACTAAATGGACGAGCCTTGGCTGTAATCCAGATACACAAATATATCTGCAAGTTTTTTTTCTGCAGCCGAACACAAAGTACTCGCGGAAAGGTCACCTTAAAACCCATTCTTGATAAGATATACATTCTCATATATACTACATTACCCTGATAGCGAAGAGCTCTGGTGTAGTGGATATAGCTTTGGACAACGAGTAGAGGATCTGGGTTTTGATTTACGAATTTAGAATATATATACTGCATAACTAAAAGAGTTTTAGCATATCAATTAAGTACCGTCGCAAAAATTAACCAAAAGTCAGACAAAGGCTTCGATTTTGACGTGATATTTCAAACATTCACTACTCTCTACTAACTAAACATAAATGACTAAATAATTCTCACTAGTACATAATGACACAAATACTAATTAAAGTTTGTGACGTTCATAATTTCTACTAGATTTCGATAATTTCTATTAGCTTCCTTCGAATGATGTTCGATAACGGATAAATAGCTATATCTGTTCATAACAGCTTCATTTGTCAGAATTGAACGACAGATCAGTGATAGTTAAACATGATGCACTTACAAGAGAGTAGAATTCCAATGGCATACAGTAAGAAAAATTCTTAGCATTATGAAGGATCAAAGATTCCAACTGTAAAAGATGCTCAAAAGTGTGCTACAAAAAACAGGTTGAATTTACTATCATTAATAACTGTTTTATAATTAGCAATTATTAAGCGTATGAATATTTCAAAGCTTTCAATACAAAATAATTCGGGACTAAGTAGCAAATAATCCTTTATGATTAATTATTTACTATGATAGCAAACATAATAATAGCATAAGCAGCCAAATACACGTGTAATAATTTACTATTTACTATTTAACTGCGCATCGACAATGGTAATGTTTGCTCATACGTCATCACGCGCATACTTTCATTAAAACTATTAATATACACTGAAAAAACCAGGCATAAGTTTGCATAGTACAAACAACACCAATAACAAACCAATAACAATATCCAACACACTTTAGTGAGAGAGTCGAATTGGTTCGTTTTTTTAAAAATAATAGAAAAGGCACAAGAGCTATCAGCAGAAATTGAGAAATGGAATACAGTAGGACAAAATGCACTAGGACAGCAGCAAAAAGTGCATTAGGCAACTTTATCAAAACACACAATTATTGTATAAAAAGTGTACAGGCTCAATATTTTGCAAACTGATTCACTAATACATGAATATGCATTATACACCACATAGAAAACCAGTTTAATGAATGGATACACACAAAAAGTGGTTGATATTGTACGTGTTCTAATATACCAGAGTACATGTTATATACACAGTGATCCCAAAAAATGTAAGTGCATGTTTTCACCCATTGCCAAACCAATCGACTTAGTCAAATCCTACAATTCATATTAAATTTGCGTCAAGTTGTATGTTTTTAATGCTGAAAGAACTAAATGTGTTCTGAGTTAATGTGTTAATGTGAGAAGAGGCGAGAGATGCATTGGAGCAAACATTAAGCTCTTTCAGCATAAAAGCAAATATATTTGTGTAAAATGTCTAGTGAAAATCATGCGCTAATGTTTTGTTTAGGATCACTGTGCACAAGACAATACAAAAATTCACGTGATATTTGATCAATAATTGAGCATCTAACAGAAAAAACCGTGAATATGTTTCATTTTTCTGCATAGTATGAAAGCGACACAAATGCATTACAATGTGCACAATACCAGTTCATAAGAAAAATTATTTAAATGCTTAATGAAATTGGTAGATTTTTAAATTGCAATATATCCCAAGACATTCTGCTCGTAAAATTATACATTGTCAATATTAACAGAAAGATTTAAGAAAGATATATAGCAAAGGAAAAATTCCAAGCTTTCGACATTTACAACAATGACAATGAATGCACTGCTAAAACAGTTTGAATATTTTGAAATCATTCACACAAAATATTAATCAAAGATGGTGATCATTAGATAATATGAAGATATTATACAAATTACAAAACACCAGATTAATTAGCAACCATTTACTTTGGGGACTGGTTTCTCCAACACGGATTTAATGGTGGTTCAGCATTTAGCCTATGCAAATAGTTTGGTTAAATCCTGAACCACAAATAAATCCGTGTTGGAGAAACCAGCCCTACGTGTTGTTGAATGCTGGGACTTAGAAGTTACATACGGTACTTTAAAACTGAAATGGTATCAGTAGTAAACTTTGGCAAAAAAAATAGTCAGATTGATCAAAGTAAAAATAAATTGCGACAAAGTTAGCTCAAGTTAACTACAACTACTACATTGCTGTTAACCAACAGTACACATATTTTCATCACACAAAAAAATATATAAAGCGAAATAAAATGAAGAAATATTCCACTAAACTCAAACACAGAAGCCAACTTTTGAGCCCACAAATGCAATCAAAGCAGATAGCTCATTATGACACAAAAATACTGAAAGGCACGCAACTATTTATCAGCAGTAAAAAAAAAGGAAAAATCTATGAGCAACTTGATCAAAATTTTCTAATCACTAAAAACTTCAAATCTACATATGATAATCTAGTCTACATTATTGCATCTGATATAATTGTGAAAATAAAAAGACTATGGGACAATAGGCAAAAAGAAAAAGAGCATCCAATAGAAAATACAAAATCGCAGTCACTACTGCAATGCACTTCATTGGCGATAAACAAAATCTAATTATATACACTCATTTAAAAAACAAAAATATCAAAAATATGTTACATTTGATATGTATCGATTGGTGGATGGAATGTACTGGTTTCAAGATAAATTATCATCATTATAAAAAAAACCTCTATATACAAGCAGCTACAACATACAACACAAATGTAAGTTAATTCAGAAGTATTCAAATGCATTGAAATAGTTCTACTGCTACATTGATAAAAAATACAAAATGAAAACACTGTAAATTAGCTAGGTTCGCTGTCCATCAAGACTATACTCCCCAGTTTACAAACACGCTACAGACTCCCAAAAACCAATTCATCACAATCGATTTCTACAATCCAGGTCACCACGCACATTGCCGGCATTTTCATAAACTTCATCCTTAAATCTTGCATTGAGTTT
Source organism: Chamaedrilus cognettii (assembly GCA_034695025.1). Lineage (NCBI taxonomy): Eukaryota > Metazoa > Annelida > Clitellata > Enchytraeida > Enchytraeidae > Chamaedrilus > Chamaedrilus cognettii. The sequence continues at coordinate 11,447 of JAQIWG010005405.1, read as the reverse complement.
GTACGCCAACTGAGCTTGGATTAAAAGCCTCATTAAATTCCATCTCCAACCGGCTCTATTTCGAAAATGTCGATATTTAGCCACAAGCGATCACTCATAACTGCGGTTAAATGTATCGAGTGAATTCTCTGTAGAAAATCAACGTCAATGGTATGTCATATTACAATTTTGTCGCGCTATTTTCGTCACTTTTCTCTTTCTTTATGCCGAGCATTGAGGCGGCTTCGCTCGGAGAATCCAGCATTTGGTTGATGATGGAAGTATCGTCGATGCCGAGTAGATTCTGGAGAAGGTCGGACTGAATGTTTGCACTGCTGCCATTGTTTGGAGTTCCGCTGCTCCCCGCTGTGGCCATGACGTCAGATTTGTTTGTGGTAAAATTCTTTGTTGCCTGCAACGGAAATACAGTAAGTTGTTGCCAATTGTGATAACAAGTTTGTGGATAGCATTTGATTATAATTAGCCTCCTTTCCACGATACATATTTTGCACGCAATCTAACATGCAATATTGCATGCAATTTTGTATGTAATCATGTTAAGAGAATTACAATGTAAAATGTCCGTAACTGGGTTTCATGCAGGCCGTGCATGAAACCCAGTTAAGGAACAAGCCGTGCATGAAACCCAGTAAGGAAATCGTTGTCATGACAACGGTCGTCCATCCGACTGAACACCGTTGCATGCAAAATTGCATGCAGAAAAACCGTATGTTTTTTTTTGCATTGATCATTTGGTGAACACAATAATCAGAGAGTTTTTTTCAGAATTGTATGATGAACGATGATGCGTGTTCACACTAAACTAAATGACAGGACACCATTTTTTAATGGCACGAATATAATTTATTTTTGAACTAAGCAGATTTTTAACTATCCGTCATCATAATTTAAAGGCAAACTGATAGACCTATCGATTCTAATCTTCTTCAAAGCATCTCATTTAAAAATTAGAATGGACATAATAGATCGCTGACATACAATAAAAGCATAATTTTAAAATAAAAGGTTAACACGTCTGAAACAGAATTAAAGAAACACCAATGAAGGGCTTAGTGAATGTATGATAGAAGTTCAAAAAACACAAACTGACTAAAATTCATTTAAGATTCCAAAGGCATGTACAAGCTTACTGCAGTCATTTGGAACACGCAGTGAAAAACTAGGTTGTTATTTATCCATTACTGCCACAAATTTTACATGATATTGAGCACTAAAAAATTGTAAGCAGTTTAACGATTTTGCTAGTTCACTGTACAAATAGCATGTACAAATAGTTTTATAATCATGAGATCATATTTGCAGCACTGTTATACCTCTTCGGCTCTATCCATTGTTCCTTAATGCTGTATTTGTGTTTATGCATGTGTTTGCTACACTGTGTTTTGTTTGAATAACAGACATAAATAGCCATTTAAAATAAAATATATATAAATGAATATAAAGTACATATAAATGAACTTGTGATTTTGAGCGGCATTGCTGACCGATGTGGATGGCTTGATGAGATCGCGATGCTGAGCAACGGATGACGTTAGACAAACGTCCGGCAAGACTCGCTGCTGAACGATCGTCGACACCGTCTTTGGCAAAAAGTCAATGTCACCTGAAAACAATGAATATGAATATGAGCAGATGAATATAAGAAAAGTACATTTAAGGGTCTCTTGCAATCATACATATTTTGCATATAATTTTGCATGCAACCGTGTTAAGGCAAACGGACGACCTTGTCATGACAACGATTCCTTAACTGGGTTTCATGCACGGCTTGCATGCAACAAAGTTAAGGACATTTTACATTGTAATTCTCTTAACATGGTTGCATGCAAAATTGCATGCAAAATTGCATGTAAAATAACATGCAAAATATGTATCTTCAGAAGTCATTGTCGAAGTCATTGGCTTTCAATGTTACTGAAATAGATCTATTCCAATAATTCAATTCATTTTCGTTGAATTTTATTTTGCGTTTCCGTAGAATTTAATTTTTGCATATTGAAATGTAAAGTGTGATGCAGCCTTTTTAACTACTACTACTTTCTACTCTGTTTCTGTTCCTTCCAGCCTTGCAAATACATCCTTATCCAACTCTTTCTCCCAGCTCTTCGTCTCGGTTTTCAATTAATGAGCAATTAATGATTGGAGGCCTGTTTCTCTAAATATCTTACACAAATTGAAGTCTTAAGAAGTTGTTAAGAAAATCTTAGGCAAGTTTTAGCATTTGTTATTTGAAACTCTGCACCTTCACCCTAAATCAAACAATGACGTCATGGCGGTCTGCAAATGGATTAAACTTTTTCAAATCTGTTTTAGGATTAAGTTAAAGCATAAAGTTATGGATACTCTGAGAAACGGGCCACAGGTCTCCGATGACGTAATTGGACGCTGAAAGGGACTCTAAATCCTTCATTATTATTGTGACACCGTGCCCCCTTACCTTCCTGCTCGACGCCGCTCTCCTCCCCCTCTTCCTCACTCAGACTGTGCAGGTCGCAGTCGGTGGCGGCGCCCCCCGCGCCCCCGTCTCCCCCCTCCCCCCCCAGTTCGTCGGCGTGCTTGCGCCGGTGCCGCATCATGCTGTGCTTGAGGGTGAAGCGTGCCTGACAGATGTCGCACTCAAACGGTCGCTCGCCTGAGCGCAGAGCAAAGTTCCGGGGTTCTCTGTTGTTTGACGAAGGTTATGGGCTAAATACCTCATTGGTTTTGCTGCATTGCAGTGAAGAATAATGATGAACAAGGCTTAAAAATAGCGCCATCTTGCTAATGAATGAAAATATGTTGACAAAGGCTGCATTGCAAATTGTAGTATTGATGTGATAGAGAAAATCGCAAAATCACAAAGTCGCAAAGTCACAAAGTCGCAAAGTCACAAAGACATAAAGTCGCAAAATGCATTTTAACCAAAATAACTAGAGGTTAAAGTCAACTGAAAATTAATGTATGTAACATAACCCGCACATAAAATGTTTCATATTATAATAATAATAAAAATATATACATATATAAATAAATATATTTAGGCCAACGTCATAACAGGCTTGTAAATAAACAGCTATGATCTGGGACATGCACTAAAAGACTATTCTAGGACTTATCCGATCGTGACATATTTTTTATACAATATGAAGCAGTTAAGGGTAAACAATTTAAACACGTTTCAGGCATAAATCATATTATGTGCGGTACGTGCACCACATGCACCGCGCATATACCTTTCACTTGCACTTACAATTACAAATATCGTAAGTTTTTTCCAACCCACCGGTATGCGAGCGCATGTGTCGTCGCAGGTCCTGCAGCGACCAGAAGCGCTTGGGACACAATGTACAGAAGACCTTCCTCTGCGCGTAGTCTGACTCGGGCTTGATGTCGAGGTCGAGGCCCTCGTGCGTGCGACGTGTCACGTTCCCCGCCAGCGTGTCCTCCACCACGCGGTCCATGAGGTCGGCGTACTTGTCGATCGACCCAACCTTGTTCTTGTCCTGCACGGTAGCCCACTCAACGATGTGCTTCGTCGCCTTGTGCTGCAGACTGTCCAGCCGTCCGCTGCGCAGCACACAAACAGCGGCGATCAAAGAGAGTGGAAAATAAATAACTATATGAGAGATAGATAATTATAATCAAAGGAAGAACAATTATCTGACAGAGGCACAAGCACATGAAAAAAATACGAGTACCAAATACAGACCGATGGAGGAATATAAAGACTGATAGAGGAGTTAGTACCGAAGAGGCGCAAGTAGATGCACAAAAATATCTAAAAGAGACAGACGTACCCGAAAGAGACGAGAGTATCTGAAACAGGTGCCAGTATCTGAAAGAGGCACAAGTACCTAAAAGTGGCGCCAGTATCTGAAAGAAGCACGAGTGCCAGAAATAGGCACAAGTATCTGAAAGAAGCGCGAGTACCTAAAAGAGGCGTCGCAAAGGAAGCACTTGTATGGCAGGTCGATGCTGTGCTCCTTGAGATGCCTCAGCAGCGTCTTCCGACTATCAAACGTCTTCCAGCACTTCCAGCACTCGGTGATCTTATCCACGTTGTAGTTATCCCTCTCCGGATTAATCTGATGCCCGGCCTTGTCTCCCCCTCCTCCGGTTCCGAATCCCGCCAACGAATCAGGCGTGTGTGATCTTCCGGCCGCTGTCGCGGCGTTCATTTTAAGGATCCCGGTTAGGGGGGCCGCGAGGGGCCCGAGGTCGGTCCCTGGAGGGAGGGAGGAGGCCCCACCGGTGGGGGCGGGGCTGGCGTTGCGGGAGACGGAGTTCGCAGAGAGGTACTCGAGGGTAAGACGTTCTGCCTCAGCTTGTTCAGCCTCACCGCACAGACTGTCGTCGTCGTCGTCCTCGTCGTCGTCCTGGAGAACAATTAATTAAATCGTTCATTTATATACCTGTTTGTTATCTAATGTCACACTCCTGATTCTGCTACATTGCTGACTTCCCTTTATTGCTTGCCTAATAGTACTCTGATTGCAAAGAGCCCTAGAATTGTCCTAGACTTGTTATTGCGCTACAGCAAATTAATCTGTGTATTATTATTATCTTTATTATTAAATACCAATGAAGCAAAATCATCTATTTTACCCTGAGCACTAACCTTCAACTCATATTGAATATGAGAATAAATGCCGGTCAGAAATCAACAGCTACTCGAATCAAATTGGCTAGAATCAACGAGGCCCAATACTGACGTCCATATCGTGCAGATCGGACCCCTGGTCGCTTGTCGGGTCCCTCGGCATGGCGCAGCCCCCTAGCGCGCTGAGCGCGAGGCTCAGCTCCTCCTGCGACATGGACCCGACGTTGGCGAGCAGAGAGTCGGGGATCTCCTTGTCAGGATGCTTCTGCTTGTAGTGACGCAGCAGCTTCGCTACAAATAACATTGTTTATTTTGATGCTTTTTTAATGGTTTTTTTTTTTTTTTTAAAACCGCATGGTTTTTCAATGATAAAAACCATCAGCATTTGCCGACCAGTAGAACCAATGAACAAAACTCTTTTTTTGTAATTTAGGGACCGTGTGCAGCACATAAAGACCATACACAGTCCGGTTCTGTGCACGAGAGCCGACACAGAACTGCTCCCCCTTCTTTAGTCACCTTTTAGGACAAGCCCGGGGAGCTCTGGGCTGTAAACCAATTCTTTGTTCCCTGGCCTGCAGGGAGGTGAATAAAACTGAGATATGATGATTTGATGACTAAGTGCTTAAAGAAAATAAATTAAATTTAACTTGAAATCTACTCCAGATAAATTAATTATAATTAAAGCCTTTAATCATTTTGCCATACTTTATATCCATTAAGTGTTAAAGAAATGGCAGTGTATGTTACAAGCTACGAGATATGATCTAGTGAAAAAACGATAATTAAAATCCAGAATCTTGGGATTTTTATGTGTGTCCCAGGATTGAAACTCTTTTGCAAGCCTTCAATCATTTGTCATACTTTATTTCCATTAAATGTAAAGAAATGCCAGTGCTGTTATACATGCTGCAATTAGCCTGACCTAAGGCTGTGATTTGCCTGTTCTAGCATAAGACCGAAAAATGTGTATCTGCTCAGCAACCCACCCCTGTCGGGAATCGATCCGACGCCGCCTGCATGGTGAGCAGCAATGCAGTAATAATAATGACTATAAAGACTTCTCTGTAACACATTGGACATTGCGTTCAGTTCCGTAGGCATATAGCTATTGCAGGCTTTACAGCTTATGCTACCTGTTGACGTCATCATAATAAAACATAGCAGATTCAGGCTGCACGCACACAGCACGCGGCACGCAGCACGCGGCACGCAGCACGCGGCACGCAGCACGCGGCACGCAGCACGCGGCACTCAGCACGAACGCAGATGTCGTCGAAGTAACTGGTTATACTCACAGTACGTATACATAGTGTGAGTCAATTACAAAATAACTAGCTGAGCTCTCATTTTATCATGTAATCTGTCAAAGTCAATGTTTTCACACAGGTTTGCACGTTTTTTCCCGCCCTGACCAGGACTGCTGGAGCTTTTACGGCCGGACGCCCTTCCTGACGCCAACCAAATAAATAATAATTACAGAAATCGTTTATAAATCATTAAATGTGTACACAGTATATAAAATAACACTAGGTGCATTGCAACTGACTGGAAGAGGCAAAGGAGCTGAAGACGCAGAGATGACACTTGTACGGTCGGTCCATCATCTGTCTAGTGGCCGGATCATGGACGTCCAATCCGTGCTTGCGGATCATGTGGCGCTCTCGGTTCGACTTGGTCGAGAACGTGACGGTGCACTGAGGGCAGCGGAATGGCTTCTGACCTGCAACGATATTATATTAATTTTACCATTTATAGAAATATTAATTAATAGCGAGGCGCTGTTGTGTAGTGGTTAAGGCGTCATCCAGACAGAGGACCATAAGACAGAGAATCCAGAGACCTGGTTTCGAGTCCCGGCACCTACAACTATTTTATGAAACAAGCCCTTCAGCAAAAGCTGTTAAACACACAAGTGTCATTAGCTGATAATCATGTCCAGAGTCATATATTATTCTGGTTGGCGACAGGAAGGGCATCAGGCCCTTCACGTGTAAAACACTAATGTTTTACAATACATTGCGAGCGGAATCAACACAATGTTTTCAAAAAACAGTTTTTTCTATTTTTGTGTTGTTGCTTTGTCTTGTTTCGTGTGGATAAGCATCTCTGTTTTGTTGGTTGATGCAGAGATAGAAAACGACACAAGTTCAAAGTATAGATTGTTGCAAAACAATGGAGTCAATTTCTGTACAAGGAAGCAACGAAGCCCTAGAGATGACTTACTTCACGACATGGCGCTCCGTACGCCATTGGTCAAAAAAAGACAAAAAAAGAAGAAGAGATCTGCACCTCACCAGTGTGGGTAAGAATGTGTCGCTTGAGGGAGCTAATCCAGGGGAAGGCCCTCGTGCAGTAAGGACAGCGCAGTTTGTGAGGAGAGTCGGCGTATGAGTTGCGCTTCTTCTTCCCGTTTGACTCGAGCGACTGATCGCCGGACTCTGTGGCCGCATCAACGTCGCGAAGGGGGTCGAGCTTGCCTGCATTTGCTTCTTCCTGTCAAACACAGCAGATTATAACAGTCACATGACATGGCAACTGGGGATAGACAACAAAGCAAAATAAACTATCAAAGCCATTTCATTATCAAAAAGGCTGGTTTTATTAACAATTTGTTTAGTGTTCTTTGTCAGTATTATAAATCAATGATTCATTGATTAATGAATTCCTAAATTTTGAATTATCCTCAATCGATTGAAGTTGGTAAAGAAAACTTTGACATGAATAAATCACTTTTACCGGACAAACTTACAAAAATATTCACAAACTTTGTACTTAAAAAATAGCAATTAAAAGAAAACAGACACAGCACGCATGCATATAGTGGTATAAAAGTAAATACAAAATTACCAATTTACAAAAGTACCCAACACAGTAACGAGAGCAAAAAAGAAAGAAATAAATAAATACTAAATTTAAATATATTTAATTCTTTATAGAAAAGAAATGTATCTAACATCTACATAATTTTTTTTTTCGTATGCTACAATACCTGAGCTTTGAGTTTGAAGCATTCGGCCATCGACTCATTCAAACTGTCCATCGTCAACACTGCCTTCACCTGAGCCCCACCCACATCCGGCGGACTAGCCCCGCCCACCGACACCCCGCCCCTGCTGACGTCATCATCAGCCACCAATCGCGGCTGAGAAGCAGGCACTGGCAGAGAAGCCGACGCTGCCTTTGGAGTCGTCAAATCGTAGAACGTCGGGAACTTGGTAGATCGCGTCGCGGCCTCTAAAATCCTTGACACGGCCGCAAGGTCAGAGTCGGAGCCGCGCGTGGCTGCCGCGGCGGCTACCACGGCTGCAGCGGCGGCCACGGGGGGCAGGGAACTGTCGTTGAGGATGTAGCGCACGTTGGCGTTGATCGCGGAGGGGTTGTTATTGTTCGGCTCGGGGAGATATCCGCTGTGTAAGGTGGACCCTTCCGGGGAGTGGAAGATGCCGCCGGTTTTAATGCCGGTTTGGTTGTTGTTGTTGCTGGTGATGGTGCTAGTAGGTTGCAGAGAGTCTGTAGACGATTTTAAAAACTGCAAAGGGAACAAAATAATTAGGGAAATCTTGAGTTTGAGAATAATTGTAAGATAACGAATATGTGAAATGAATAATGACAAAATGTTAATTGGATGAAGAAGCTTTTTGGGATTTTAAAAATAAAAACGAGAGGCATTCTTCTGCTCCGTCTATTTCTAACCAACAAATATGATCAGTGCTCGAGCTAAGAAATTTTGTTAGAGTGGGCATCCCGCGCTGCTGCTCAATTTGGAGGAAGATTTTAAAAGATATGCGGACTGTTTCCTTGAACGGCAGAACAAGCGATGGTGGGGTACTGACAGAGATTTTAATAGAAATTAATTCACCCCTGGCTCACTTTCTTAGGGAGGTATTCACAATTTTTGGAAGGAAATTATCCTCTCTGATTATAATCTAACCCAAGATTTTCATCCTTAGAGGGAAGATTTCTGTGATCTCGCACCTTTGCTCGAGCACAGACAATGATTGCAGTTGTGCAATAAAATCTTATCATATCTTTGCAGCATACGACTATTCAAACTACATGCCGACGCAGACACTTCAAAACTTTCATTTTCTACGTATTCATTTTCTAGGTGATTAAAAATTAAACAACCAGAGTAAAAAGATAGTAAGAAAAAGCAGAAAAAAGATATAGATTACCTGGGGATGTCTAGTCTTGATATGCAGTGCAAGCTCAGCCTTTGCAGCAAAGCCTGCTGCGCAGCGTGCGCACTTGTGTGGCCTGCTGTCATTGTGCAGCCGCGTGTGAATCAACAGCTACACGCACATTGCACATACGCAACAGTAAATAAATGAACTTTGTAATTATACAGCAAGATTATATTACACAGCGAATGTAGTCAAGAAATAAATTTGTTAATATGATGCACAGCTAAAACTGCAAACTTAAAGAAATGACAGTTCCTGTAAGAAACAATATCCGCATTGAAATTCTTGTTTAATAGCATCACGCTCAATAAGTGAGGCATACTGTACTTAGCAACAAAACAATGAAGGATATTGATCAGTGATATTTTCATTAATACAATCTCCTAAATGCTTACTAATTAGTCAAATGATATGCAATGAACTCTGTTTAATGTTGACACCAACACTAATAATTTTTTTATTAACATACACTTAAATTTAACGCAATATAGCCAAAATAGAAAAAAGTAAAAACCCAAAAAAAAATTTTTTTGTGTCAAGCACAGTCATGCCCTTGTTAAATTATTATGATGACGTAAAACATGCACGGATATTAGAGCAACAAATTGCATTAAAGTTAGAGGTAAATTCTTGTGCAACATAGTCAAAAGAACCCAATTGCTGAAATAAATTGTAAAAAATAAACTTCACATTGAAAGAATATCACCTATTGCTTCTATTTCAAAGTATAACTAAACATATATAACTAAAGCAATCCTCAAAAGAAACTAACTGTAACTCAAAGAACTCAAACAAACCAAATACCTTCACATTACTCTTAAACGTCATCGAACACTGCGAACAATGCAGCCGCCCGCCAGCCAGACCGGAAAACTTCGCCGACACGCCACGATACCGAAGCAATCCGGAATCCGACTGCGACATACTTTTCGCGGCTGGTGCTGCTGAACCAAGCGCGGCGCTCGGCTGCTGCTTAACGAGAAGATTGAGCGGCTGTGCGTAGTTGATCGGCGATACGTCCAATGCCTCAAGTCCCAGCAAGCCCCGGCGCCCCGCGGCCATCAGTGAATCAAAGTCAAGCTCGCGCCGGTACGGAAGTTTCGACGGAGCCTTGCACGTCAGATCCATCGGCTCATCGAGCGACTCCAACCGTGCTGACCTTTCACCTCTTCGCCCCCCGAGCGACATGTCGAGCGTGACGTCACAGCTGAAGCGCGACTTAATGCTGAAGTCTAGCGGCTGATCGGGATCGGCGCAGGGCTCCTGCTTGACTGGTGACTGAAAGAGGCTGATATGGGAGTGCGCAGGGCGTCTGGGGGCCAGATCGGCGGGGAAAGCCGGATGGGAGAGTTTTTTCGCTGCGTGTTCGGGAGATTCCGCGCGTCGTTTGGGTGTGGTGTTACCGCTGGTGGCGCCGCGGGAGTCGAGGAGGAATTCGTTGCGCATGCGAGTTTGAGCCTCGAGCAGTTCGAGCTTGATCTGCATCTGTGACTCGGGGTGGGTAGACTCGATCTCAGGGTGCTGCTTCTGAATGTGGCGCAGGCAGTTGGCCTTCGTCGAGAAACCGATGTTGCATATCTGTGTGTATAAAGCAACGATGCATATCTAAGAATGCAGGCAAATTACTTGCATCACAGATATTAGCAAAACAAATTGTACATATGCGCTAGTTAACATACATGTTTACCAGCATTACTAATGCATATCTAGTCAGAGTATTGTCACCAATATACAAGATATAGAAAACGTTGCAGACTTAAACAACATCAATACTACAACATGATTAACAGAACGGATAAATTCAGATCACCGCTGACCTTGCAGAGGAATGGCTTGTGTTGGCAGCTCGTCTGCGATCTGACATGATGCTTGAGGGCACGAAAGAACTTGAAGTCCTCCCCGCAGTACTTGCACACGGTGTCGGACATGAGCGGCAGTCCGACCGACGTCGCTTCCGTCACCGTCAGTGTCGAGTTCTCCACCGCCATCTGGCGGTTGTAGCCGATGGAAGTTTCAATCGTCTCCTTGTTTACCAGCGCGTGCTTCTTGCTGGAAATAGAGAAAGATTTTGATATTAGAGTTTGATACGGTGGTGACCGATTCTCCTATAGCATCCAAGAGACTTACATTTAACTCTTCGACACTGAAAACAGCACGGAATCATCAAAACCATTACCATTTCAAGTCGTATAACGATTGCCGAGACGCTTTGTCGAACTGAGATCATATTTCATATATTTTTATTTATGCCACAATAAGAAATATTGCAGTAGTCTCATTTTTAGTCTGGCATCACTATAATGTAAATAAAATCAGATTGTTCTGAGACAACAATTTCAGCAAACCCTTCTAGGAACTAAATATTTTGCAAACAACCTTTCTACTGCCAGTTAACTGTACCACAGATCTAACTTCAGCACCACAAAATGCACACACCCAAGAATTGCCAAAATATAATTCATATAAATACATCTAAACCAGGGGCCTCATTTACGTACATTTCCTAAGATTTTCTGAAATCTTATCCTAACTAAAATTTAAAACAAATAAAATCCAATCGCCGACCGCCGTGACGTCATAATTTGGTTTGCGCGCTACCGTGCAGAGTTTTCAATAAAAAAGATAAGATTTGCCAAAGATTCTCTTAAGACAATCTTACGACTAAGATTGTCATAAGATAT
>JAQIWG010005404.1:0-14579 GCA_034695025.1 Chamaedrilus cognettii | reverse complement strand
GCGGCGTCGCTCAGCCCGCGGGCCCGCCGGCCTCCACACGACTGTGTGGAAGTGTCCCCTGGTGACGCGCCCAGGAACAGTACGGACACTAGCGTCAACCCCAGACGGCGCGGGACCGCCCCGTCCCTCCCGGTCATTCTAGCCATGGGTAGTGACAGTGAAAACGGGGGCGGTCTGACCCAATGGGGACGGGCCGGCTACATTATTACTCATATTTGCGTGTTTAAAATTAATTTGAAACCTAAGATCCTCTGTTTCATTTCAGCTTGTGGTGGGTACTTGAACGCCACATCGGGATCGTTTCAAAGTCTCGACGTCGATGGAGACAGACAATATGAAGACAACCTCGACTGTGTCTGGATCATGCGCGCCCCGGAGGGAATGCAAATTCATATGGAGTTCACTTCATTCCAGCTCCGGAACAGTCTGACTGGACAAAACTGCACGGATTTCATTGAGGTAGATCACGTCTGCCTTTTATTCTCTATGCCCAACTATCCTAAGAAGCAAAAGTAACGTAAATATTGAATTGCCTTTGGCGCCGTTTATTCTGAGAAACATTTCATGTTTAAACGTGTGAATGGACGTTATCGCCTTCTGGTAAGGATTGCTGGAACGGTGTTTTACAACTGGATGCCCTTCCTGACGTCAATCAGAATAATAATTTGGCACGGTGGTTAACAACTAGCAAACATTTGTGTTTTGCAGCCTTGCTGAAGTGCCTGTAATGCAATGATGTCGTAGTTGTGAGTGCCGGGACTCGAACCCAGGTCTCTGGACTCTCAGTACGACGTCTAATCACTACACCGCAGCGCTTCGCTGTGGTTGTCATCATACCATGTTTGAATTTAATCCGTGAATTTTTTGTACGAAATATCCATGAGATATGGCTTTTTGATTTTTTCATCAGTCAGTTGACGATCAGTTCTGTTTGCAATGGTTACTGTTCAATGCAAATACATGTATTATATCCTCATTTTTATCACCAACGTTGCTACAATAGCAACAATAGTAATAAAATGTCAAATTAAATCCAAAACTTCAAAATCACACATCGGTGCAACACTGAAGCCCAAACATCACTTTGAGCGAAAATCAGTAATAACTGTGTACATGAACATAATAGTCCAGGAATATTTAGTAAAACATCTTTCAATGCCTCTTGGCGAGGCGCTGGGGTGTAGTGGTTAAGGAGTCGGACTTCGAGTCCAGAGGACCAGGGTTCAAGTCCCCGCGCCAGCAACTATGAAACCATGCGTTATGGGTCCTTCAGCAAGGCTGTTAAACACACAAATGTCGCTGGCTGCTTATCCTGTGCCAGGAAATTATTTATTTGGTTGGCGTCAGGAGGGCATCCGGCCTTAACCTAGCTCCAGCAGTCCTGATCAGGGCGGGTGAAAATGTGTAAACCGGTGTGAAAACATGGACATTAGCAGATTACACCATAAAAATGAGGTTAGTTAGTCGCAACTATCACATTATCATAGAAGCATCTTTCGACGCCTCTTATGAATCAAAAATTTGCAAAAGAATCATCCATTTTGTATGAAGGTTAGCATGTTCTTGCACATATTGACCTTCAATATATTAATCAATACAATGTCAATGCAGATCCGTGACGGCGCGCTGCCCACCAGCCCGCTAGTAGGGGCGTACTGCGGGGCGGAGGCTCCCTTCCCAGAGTTCAACTCGACCTTCAACGCGCTCTATGTCCGTTTTGTGTCTGACGAGCGCCCGACAACGGAAGCTGCAAGGGCGGCGGGCTTCGCTGCTCAGTACAGCGCAGTGGGTGAGTAATCATGGAACATTCCGTGTGAGAAATAGTAGGCTATAACAGTGTAGGTTGTAGGTACCCTTTAAAAACTAAGCCATAGTCAAGGATGAATGCTGGGGGGGAATGGAGGATGCATCCCCCCCCACCAGCGCAAAAAAATAATTCTCGTTATTTGTCGTAAAAAAAAGTGCCAAGAGGTAAGATGAGCTCTGAGAAAGTTTGGGGTAGATGAGTGGCTAGCTTGGGCAGTCATGGCAATGTATGTCGATGCAAAGACATCTGTGAAAACACAAGATGGATTAAGTGATCGGTTTGAGGTGAAGGTTGGACTTCATCAGGGCTCGGTGTTGAGCCCGCTGTTGTTTGTGGCAGTGATGGAAGTGATTACCCTTGAGACAAAGATCAGGGTTACCATGCGAACTGCTGTACGCAGACGACTTAGTGTTAATTGCAAAGAGTGAAGAAGAATTGAAGTATAAGATTCGTTGGTGGAAAGAGTGTATGAGTGTATGGAGGCAAAAGGAATGAGGGTGAATGTGGAAAGGACGAAAGTTATGAAAAGTGGATGCATGGAGGGAACGATGGAGAAATATGGAAAGTATCCGTGTGGAGTTTGTGGAAATGGTGTTCGTGAAAATTCAATTAAATGCACATAATGTCTTTTGTGGACGTATAAGAGATCCAGTGGTGTAAAAGGCAGTTCGGTCAGTTTGAAGGCTTTTGTGGCAAAACATGCCTATTAGGTCAAGTGACCCAGATGGCTGCCAAGGAAATGAAACTAGGGGAGAACACATTTGAAGGAGCAGGAAAGTTTTGTTACCTTGGAGACATAAAGGATTCTACACCGCCATGCCAATGGAGGTGTAGAATCTGCCTCGGTTATGAGGACAAGATGCGCATGGGAAAAATTTCGATGACTCTCACCAGTTCTAACTGGAAAGTATGTATCGTTGAAACTTAAAGGGAGAGTATACGAAGCGTGTGTAAGAAGCGTAATGATATATGGTAGTGAGACATAAGCCAATGAACCAGGAGGCTAGATTTGAGCAGAGATAAGAATGGTGAGATGGATGAGCGGGGTGTCATTGAAAGAGAGGCAGCATAGTGCCGATTTGAGAGCTAGATTGGGATTGGAGGCCGTGGGGGAGGTGGTAACGAAAAACCGACTGAGATGGCTGGGGCACGTTTTGAGAAACGAACCGGATGATTGAGTGCGGAAATGTATGGATTATGTTGTAAACGGGAAAAGACGTGTGGGGAGACCGGAAACGACGTGGAAAAGCTTGACAGAGAAGGATATGAAAGTGAAAGGATTAAGACGTGTGGATGCGATGGATAGGATAAGGTGGAGGGCGGGTGTGCATGGCTGCAAATGGCCTATCCCTGCATAAACGGGGAATGCGGCCACAAAATGTGCGTGTGTGTGTATTTATCGTTAACAAAAAATTTAAACAGTGGCCGACGTGACAACGAGCGGCATGAACAGGTCAAATGCATTGAGTCTTCTCAATTGATGCTTCAAATTGTAGGCATAAGTCAAATGTAAGCATGAAATCGTGTGAAAACATGGATGTTAACAGAATAGATCACAACAAAATGGTTAGTTTACTTCTGTCAAGCTGCTTCTTGGCAACTGGCAGTTTCACTGGATCACCGACAACATAAAAACTGTCAGTGGATAGTATCTGATGAATTACTTGGTTGTACTGCTGCATTACCGATAGTGTTACATTATTAGTAGTCGACCCCTGTAGGCCGGGGAACAAAGAGTTGGCTTGCAGCCCAGAATTCCCCGGCGAGTCGTAAAAGGCGACTAAGGAAGGGGGAGCGGTTCTGTGCCGGCTCTCTTGCACAGAAACACACTGTATATAGTCCATATGCTACACATGGTCTTTAAACTACAAAAAAAGAAAACACTTCTTTTCTGTCAAAACTCCGATTCCAAAATGCGAAGACTTTTCACTGTTTAATTTTTTCAATTCCGTCTTTTCTAGAATCGTCCTGCGGGCGTATCCTTTTGGCCAACCAATCAGAGCGGACGTTGACGTCACCGCTGTATCCACTGACGTATCCGGCCAATACGCGATGTGTGTGGGCGATCGTGGCGCCCGCGGGTGAATTCGTGGAGATAAACGTCACGGACATCGACATGGCCGGTGATGGGGAGAATTGTTCCGCACCTTTCACGACGGACAGTCTGGAATTCAGGGATGAACCGCTGGTGAGAAGGCTAATGATGAAATTCTTGATTTCATCTCAAGCCAGTGGCGCCGGCAGGGGGCGGGGGGCAGAGGGGCTTTCAAAATTCGAGCATAATTCAATTCAAAGCTCGTGCATATATGCTCTGATATTTGAGAGTCCCAGGATAGAAGTAATTGTAGGAATGGCTTTTAAAATGCATATATAGTAGTGCTAAGAATTGCCAGGAAAATTTCTGTGGGCATCCCCCACACCGCTCCCGGTCGTTAAGTCTGCACGGGAGAGAAAATGTCTCGTAACATTTGAGGTTAGAAAATTTCTTTGCTCTCCCAAGGTATTGGAAGCGCAGATAGATCGAGTCCAAAAAAGTGCATTTTGTCCCCCTAACTGCCAAAACGTGCTGGCTCCCCTGTTGCAAGCACGTATTTGTTTCAAGACAAAAAACACGCCGCAACACACAGAGCACATATTAAATTATCCACGATGGAATTTCTAAATTTGCAACGTTTGCTGGTTTTTGTAATGAATGTTGGTTTCATCATCGTCGTCATCGTGTTGTATCTCCGTTTTTTCGTCCGTGTTTACACTGGTTGAACTAAGAGATGGTCACTAGCCCTTCAGCAAGGCTGTTAAACACGCAAGTGTTGCTATCTGCCAACCCCGTGCCAGATAATTATTTTATTTGGTTGGCGCCAGGAAGGACATCGGGTGTCGATTTCACGATGAGAATGCCTCATAGCTCCCGATCTTTGCCATCTCTGTGCTCATGCTAATAAGTCATATATAGTATATTTAAGTACACCACAGCGAGGCGCTGTGATGTGGTTAAGGCGTTAGACAAAGAGTACATAGACCCACGCCGGACACCGGCAATTGTGAAACCATGCGTTAGAGGTCCCTCAGCAAGGCTATTAAACACACAAGTGTCGCTATAGCTGCTAACCCCGTGCCAGATAATCATTTATTTGGTTGGCGTCATGAAGGGCATCTGGCCATAAAAACCCGGCTCCAGCAGTCCTCATTAGGGCCCAAGCGTCCAACCCGGTGAATCCATGGACATTAGCAGAATAGACGACGGATGAAAAGCAGTTATTTACACCCGCTCGTGCCACGTCACTGGCGAGTGGATTTTCATAGGAGCTGCTTCATTTCAGGACGCGAAGGGTCAGACGATATTGTCATGCGGGATACAGCTTCCCCCAGATTTCTTCATCTCCGCCCACGACGCCGCCATGATCAGCTTCAGATCAGGACCAAACCAAGATGGGACCGCGAGGCGTGGCTTCTCACTCACATACAAGATTGCAAGTCAGTTAAATATATAATAGTAATACGTGGCTATGTTTAGCATATCGCGTGTTGTTATTGTTTTTTATTTGTTTATGTTTAACGATGGGATTGCCTAAGGTGCCCATAGACTGCAGGTGGGTCGATAGATAGCGCTGCCATGGCTTCGATCTACACATAACAGTTAAGATCGGTTGGTTACTGTAATACATTGCATGCTATTATGTAATAGAACCTAAACAATGTTGTGTCTGAGTTGCGTCTACGACTTGCGCAATAGCATGGATGACAAGCAATTTTGTGTCTCTGCCAACTAGCCTAGACGAGGTAGTACGTTCAACGGAAATGTATGCAAAAATATGACTGTAAAACATGAAATATTCTCGTGCGTGTAATTTTGGCCAATTTCGCGAATCAGTAAAACTCGCAAAAATTACATGTAGCGAAGATAAGGCTGCAGAAGCTATTATAATGGCCGGTCTTCAAAAACCTGAAAATTACGTGCAGCCTAATTTCAAAGATGAAAAACTGTGAAGGTAACAGGCAGCAAGAGATTCATGTTTTACAGTGATCTATCATTGATCATGCTAAAGTCTTTGATCTGATAATCCGCTTATTTTTTTGCATAAAAATATTTATCAGTGCTTCGAAAAAGACATTCCAAACAAATCTGTGTGACCTTTACTTTGATGAAGTCAAAGTAGTCTAAAGTTAACGCTATTAACTTTTTTGTATTAGGACTAAATCAGCAATGTATCATGTTCAAATGCCAAGCGTCGATAGCACATGCATGAAAGAAGGCTTGCCTCTGATGCAAAAAGGACCCAGCAAATTAGCATTTCATTCCTACTGCCTAAATCACATGATCGATAGTACGGACCATGGAATGGCAGGCCGTAGTCCAGGGCTAAGATTCTAAAAATTATCAATCAAGTATGACACAAATCAAACGAGCCACGTAGAGTTAAAGTAGAAATGGAAAGGTGCCCGCTGCCTACGACAAAATAATTTAATAACCTTAATTTTTATTGTAGACTATAAAGGCGCTTTGAACTGGTCTACGCTGTGCTGATGGACAACGTGTGATCCCACTCCTTTTTGCAATCGATGATTTCTGATTTTGATTCGTTTGATTGTGTTGATTTTTTGGGTTTGATTTGTTTACTTGGTTTTGTCATCGTGTGGAATTTAAAAATGAATGTGCCAATGACCCATTGTGGCGTCTAAAAGCTCAAACACATTGGTCGCTGCACGCCATTGTTAATCATATAAAGGGCCTACTGCAGCGGAATTCTATTTATAGATGCTTATTTTAGTTCAGGTTTAGTTGGCTCAGGGATAGTTTATGGTTCGTTTAGGGTTAGTTTAGGGTTAGTTTAAGGTTAGTTTTTTCCAGAACTTTGAATTGAATAAAAGCTGTTGCATAAGTAGCCAATGTTTGATCGATATTCGTTGTATGTAATTTAGACTTAACCGCTATTTTAAAATCAATTTTGGGTGGGCGGAGCACAGACTCCAAATATAATATCGTGAAAAATAAATAATTAATATCTTGAAGGATATGAATGCTAGCAAATCAAGAAGTGAAGATGCGACGGATGGGATAAAGTGGAGGGCGTGTGTCCATGGCTGCAAATGACCTACCCCTGCGTAAGCGGGGAATGCGGCCATAAAACGCGAGTGTGTGTGTGTGTGGAATCAGACTCCAGGACGCATTATTTGATTGGTTGTAACGAAGTTGTGACAGAGTTAATTCTGCGGCCTTGCAGCCGACTGCGGTGGAGAGCTGACGTCACGTGCCGGAACGTTCGCGAGCCCTAGCTACCCAAATATACCGACTACCAGCCGTTATTGCCACTGGACTCTCGTGTCACGGGAGCCAGCGAGATTTTCCTTTCAAGTGACAGTGAGGGCGGAGGATAGCCTACAGTTGGATGACTGTGAAGGCAGGGCAAGCAGCTTCAAAGTGGCGTACGATGGTTTCGCAGCTCTGCTGAGCGACGATTACGAAGAAGGCAATAGTGCGCCAGAGTTCTGCACCGCGGTGAGTAGTCCGTAGCTTGTCGATGTTCTAAAGTAGATCTTAAGTTCTTAATTCATATGTTAACCAGACAAAAGAAAAACTGGATTGAACATATCATGAGTGGGGAAGAACTTATTGAAATCGTCATAGTAGGAAGAATGGATCGAAAGAGGGGGCCAGGAAGAAAGCGAATTGAACTGATGGACGATTTGATTGGGAAGGAAACCGATGGATCATGGAGCGCTGAAGAGAAGGCCCGAGGAAAGGTCGGAGTGGAAAAGTTTATGCCAGGGACCTGCCACGCGTCAGCACACTAGAGAGAGAAGTTCTTACTTGTGGAATCAGGTTTTTGATGCTCGTATGTAGTACAAAAAAAATTAAAGCACAGTCAAATAAAAAACATCAGCACCAGCATAAAAATACAATCTGCCTGAAAAGGGAGACAAAAGGCCCTATACATGATTCTCATAAAATACATTAAAAACACAATGCATCTCATGCAATTACAATTTCAGTAAAACTATGACATGCATGTAACAGGTTTAGGTATATTTAGATGAATTCGTAAATTAGTACGCCTGTGTGATGTGTTAGAGTGAATTTTGATGAATTTTACTTGATATTCTTCTCCGGTTTCTCAGATGGTAGGAACTCAGATAGTAAATAAAGAACATCATTCATTGTAGTCTTTTGCGCTGGAACGCGGTTAAAAATGTCAGCTAATTTTTGTAGCATATTGATCAATGATACGCATACGCGTTTGTATGGGAAGTATTTTAGCGAAGCGAAATCTTTGTCTGTTATTTTCTACAAATTGTGGTTTTGTCACTTGGGACCCATCCTTATTAACCCGACTTAATGATGTTGGTTTAAGTAGTAGCTCTTTCTAATTCTGACCTCTTGCAATCATTCGTGCTCATAAATTAGAACCTCATAACTAGTAAAGAAGTACTAGAGATAGTACTTCTTATTTGTCGATTTTATCTAGCAATCTAGCATCTTTCAGTAGCTTTTGTTTTAATGCCTTATCGTTTTCGTACTATTTGAAGCATGTCTATTAAATAATATCTTTCTTGCTATGGTTAATTTGTTTTCCTATTTAATCATTTTATCACTGCTCTTTGCTAAGTTCGTGGATTAAAAATGCCCATGAGATTCGAAATGAAACAAACAAGATCAGTAACGACATGACTTCAAATTAGAACAATATTAAAGTAAAAATCCGCCAGAAACAATTTAAAATACCTGCAGTGGCATGAAAACGTTACGGTAGTCTACTGTTCTTGGCAGAAGCCGTCATCGATCTATAATGATGACATAATATGGCCAAGTTTTTCAATTAAATGTTCAATTTTAAATCTGAGGTAAATGACTTCATCTAATCCGATCAGTGTGTTTGGTTTCGGGAGTTTAAGGACCGTGTGTAGTAACGAAGACTATAGTTACAGTCCGGTTCTGCGCTGAATGCCATGCACAGACCGCTCCCACCCCTTTATTCACCTTTTTACGACTCGTCCGGGGAGCTCTTAGCTGCAAGCCAATTCTTTGTTCCCCGGCCTGCAGGGGATGCCATATTCTTGGTTGCCGAGAACATAATCTCGTATTTTAAATTGTAAGCTTGATTGAAAAAGCCTATGTGATTCTTTCCAAATATTTGCTGTGTTTGTTTCAGGGTGCTTACAACTTTACGTCTTCTGGATTTCGCGTAAGCGTATTGTTTAGATCCTCAAAGTCGGAGAACATAGCGTTCCAGGCAACGTACAGTATTTCCAGCATTTCGAGCGACTTTTGAAGCGACAGTTGACGTTTGTGCGAATACTGCAATTTAATTTTTATGGCGTGCGCCCATAGGCGAACGCCGTGATGTTTCGGCCCAGTACCTTTATTTTATTTTTTTTTTTTTTTATTTTTTTTTCTTACGGATCTTTGGCGCATTCCCGGAGACTCGCCTCCTGGCCTATAAGTCTAGAATAAGGGTCAAAACATTTTTGCCATTGACGAAAATGTTTCCAGCCAAAAAATTTTCTTGTAAATATTGTGGGGGTGTCCGGGGGCCACTGCGCGCACATTTCCATGAATCGCAATAACTTTTTTACTATCAGTCCGATTCGCACGCGGTTGGCACCAGTTTGTTCCACTTACTACTTACTAAAAAACGCCCTATACATGTTTTAACCAAATTTTGATATACAAGATGACCGAACGGTTTTTACAAAAGTTGGGGGAAGGGCCAAAACCATTGCGCCACAATAACTCAGCCATCACTGAACAGATTTTGACAATTTTTTCAGGGAACATGTGGACTAAGCCCGGATTATACAGGTTCGCTTGAATTTTGAAAAATTTGAACGGTGTCCCCGGGAGTCCCCCCCCCCCCAGATTTTGAAAATTTTTTATTTTCAAAATCTCGTCGGTAACAAACTTAAGCTCTACAATAATGAAACCAGGGGAAAAATATATTCCATTGGGGCAAGCGTTCCTGGCCTAATAAATTATTTCCAGATATTGTGGGGGTCTGGGGACAATTTCATGCACTTTTACAAGAATCGCGATAGCTTTTTATTATAAGTACGATTTGCTAGCTTTTTCTATCGTTGTGTGGCACTTATTTGGGGCTAAAAAGGACCCTATAAACGTTTTGACAAAAATTTTGATATATAGGAGGGGCGATAGTTTTTTTCATGAAAGTTGGGGAGACAAAAACCATCTAGTTACAATAACTCAGCTGCAATTCAACAAATTAAAAAAAAAATTCAGGGAAGTTGCAACCGAAAACCGGTAAATGCAGGCTGGCCTTAATTTTGAAAATAATAAACGGTGGGCCCGGGAGCCCCCCCCCCCCAGATTTTGAAAATGTTATATTTTGACGTCAGCGTGGGTTACAACCTTGAGTGCTACAATAATGGAATGAGGGGGAAAATATGTTTCACTTCGGCGAAAGCGTTCATAACTTTTTTTCCCCCATATATTATGGAACCTGGGGGGGAACACTTCATGCACTTTTGCAAGAATCGCGATAACTTTTATTATCTGTCCAACTTTGAAAATTTTCATGCTATTGTTTGCGACTTACTTGGGGCTAAAAACACCCTAAATATCTTTAAAAAGAAATTCTTGTACAAGATGGGAGAAAAAAAAAAATTTGGGGGGAAGAAAACCCAATTTAAACCATTGCGTCACAGTAACACTGCCATCACTGAACGCATTTTTTGACCGTTTTTTTAGAGAACATGCTTCTTTTGACGGGCACATGTTTATTAGATTTTTTTCTCATTATGACAAAAAATGTGTTCTGTGTTCATGTTGTAGATGTTCGCCAAATTTTTCCAAAATGGATAAATCCTGCTGTAAAACTTGTGTTTATTTACTCGTGGCGGCCTGCGCGCACGCCGTTTATGCACGGGTACTGTGCTTCCGTCTAGTTTGACTCGCGATGTAGTGCTAGTAGCGCTGGTTGACAGTGTGGAGTGTGGACCATCCTTCCCTTTTAATATCGAGATTCGGTTCCTTCCATTGTTCTCTTGGAGTGTCTCGTTTCGGTTCCCTCCGTTGATGTGTGCGCGTGCGAGTCGGTATAGGGAGAGCTCATTTTGAGCTCATTTTTATCTCACATTTATTTCAGAAGTATATAACTGTTTTTAGAGATGACACACAATATTTTTATCCATTGTAAATAGCCTATCGACTGTCAGTATCTTCATGTAAAGCAAGATAATCGAAAACCTATTATTTTCTGGAAAAAGTTAGAAAAGAAATTTGTAAAATTGTTAATATAACAATATAGATCAAGGCACTTAAATTTTCAAAAATTGCATAATACTGCAAAACACTTAGCGAAGGAAAACGTAGCGATTTATGTCTAAGCTTTTAAATGATGTACAATTGCACAGGCACATTTCTTTTTATGTGAAACTTGTATGAGGCACCAACAATGAGACACCAATCTGCTACAAATGACTTCTCGTTACTAAATTTGCTAGATATAAATTTAGCTTTCCCGAAAACCATGATGGTGTTAAATAAAAATTTTGGGCATGGCCTAAGTAGGAACATTGTTTTGAAATACATTTTTGTAAATAGCCTATTTCAAATTCTACAAAAAGGCACTGTTTGCTCTGCCAGCTATTTTAGATACGGTAGTTCACTGTTCTTAAACATACTTATTGAAATTATTTGAGGGGGGGATTGTACCACAGAACCGCTCCCCTTTCTTTAGTCGCCTTTTACGATTCGCCGGGGGAGCTCTGGGCTGCAATTCTATTATTTGTTTCCCGACCATCTGGGGTGAAACAGAACTCTGAGATGACTTGTTTTCACTTTTTTTAGTATCATTGCCTGCATACTCTATATACTACGACTGCATTTCAAAAAGACTACTATTGCTCACTATCTCTCTCATTTACACTACAATTAATCATTTTTATTTGTCTCAAAAGCATGCTCAACAAAACTGTTACGTTTTATGCTTTCAAGTTAATATTCATTGCCAATTTTAGCTCTCACACTGTGCTTAGTTTATATATTTTAGTGCGCTTTATTTATTTCCCCGTGTTGTTATTTAGCAATCTTAATTTGCATCGGACTCTGCCTATTAAACTTTGAGTGCTGAACACATAATGTAATAGGCAATAGTCCGTTTGAAACATAGCCTTCTCCACATCTTCGAATTTGCACATGCGCCCTCAGCCCTCCCCCACTTACCTCACATTCCCGCCTGCCGATTGAGCTCTCCTGCCCGGGAACCGAACCGGGAATGAAGCTCATTATTTATAATCGCTCAAGGCACCGAACCTCTACACAATCCATTCGCTCGCCTAGCAAGCCTGATTGCTGTCGCAGCTTGCGTTCAAGATCAATAAAGACATTCCGAAAAATGGAATGTAGGCCTACTGGAGTCACGCAATAAAAGCTTGTTGCAGCCTCCAGCGGTCTACAATGAAGCCAGTTTTGTCTCTGATGCTGCTGCTGCCAAGCACCATGTATGCATTTCACTTTGGCTGATACGAGCCATATATATGTCTAATAGTTAAGTTTCTGCAAGGTTTTCATTAATTTAGTCTAGAGGATAGTTACAGTAAGTTACTATAGTATGCTATATTTTGTAAACTGAATTTTCTAGACATTTGTTGTCTTTTTTGACCTTGGCAAAAAACACTTTGGCTTTCCCACCTTCCTTTCATCTGCTTCACTCAAATATAATAACATCAGATAAGTCTGTTTTTCATCATCTTCTACTTATTCATCTGATCTTCTAGATTGCTCAATCGAAATCTGTTGATCTACATTCACTCGGCGGTTCATAATGTCGGCTTGAAGCTAGAGTATCTTAAACCAGGTAGGCTACAAGCGAAGCGGCTAGCGGCAGCGTGTACCCTCTGCACGTCAACGTTTGATTGGTTGCTTGATTGATTGCGTAACTGTCAATCATCGCGTGAAAAATATATTTATAAACTATATATTTTGTTTTCAAATTAGGGTTAGGGCCCCGTTAAGGTTAGCAAGCTAGGGTTGGGGGTGCGTTAGGGTCAGGGTTAGGATTAGGATTATGGTTTAGGGCTAGTCAAGCTTATGAGTTATATTCGAAGTGGGCTTGTTACGTGCACAGGGCAAACTCCGCCGTCAGACGCTTGTGCTATTAGTGCCTTTCAAGCTAAGGTTGAAAGGAAGCTATTCTATTTTAGAAAGCAACTTTTAACTTTCAAATATCAGCTAAATTTTGTATGAAACTATTTCAATGCTCTTAAAATAATGATCCAAAACATTTACCAGTTAAGCCCTTCAGTAGGCCTACTTTTAATATTATAGATTAGGCAATGACGCATGAACTTGGCACATGTGTAGTGCAACTGTGCATGGATAATGAAGCACTGGTGAAGGAGATTAAGAAATGAGAAAGCAAGAGGACGCCCTAGGAAAGAAAAAAATTGGAATGACGCAGCATGCTTGAAGCGTAGCGTAGGCCCGCCCCCCTAGGCCTAGCCTACACGATGAATAGCAGAAGATCGGAATTTACAGAGAGCCTGAGAGGTGAGATGCCTGGGACAGTGGGACAGTATGACAATGATAGCGCAAGGATAGAAAATTTTGAATTGCTCAGTTACTGCAAAATGAGAATAAACAATTAATAGGACCCTATTTTTCAAGACTGACCAGAAAATTTATTCTAGAGAGAGTCACTTGATTGAGTTATTTTGATGGTAATTATTCAAGCTAGAAAATAATATCGGCACCCATTTATCTATTAGCAACATAGGCAATGAAGAGCAATATAAACAATATATCTGTAAGCTATAAGAGTTGATCTGTCTGCTATCTAACTGTCAGTAAACTATTAAGGTATTTTATTTTAGTCCCTACCACAAAGATGCCACACCATCATGTCATTTATAAAGTAGGCAGTAATCCCCATTCATCATGCTACTGGTCTTTTAGATAATGTTCACTGCACAGGGCTCACGACGCATGCAGCAAAGTATTTGAACCAACTGGCATGTTTGCTATGCTTACTCGGTATGACCTTGCCGTAAGGCTTTTTCTGCAATCCGATTACACTGATGACGCTTTTATATGCGCGATAATGGAGACCACAGAATCCCGTTTAGCTCGCTGTCGAGATTGGATTTTGCTCTTCGGTTATTCTCGAATCTCGACTGTCTAGTGAAGAAACTAGTGGGCGTGCTTCGCGGAAGGGGGCCGGAGCGGGGCGGGTGGCGCGAGAGGGGTGGGTGGGGTGGGGGAAAGGGGGGAGCAGTGGAGTTAAGAGAAGGGACGATGGTGAAAGAGGAGGGATGAGCGAGGAAGGGGCTTGACGGGGCCGATGCGTTATCGACCGCCATTCATCCCCGCCAGACTCGCTCAGAGTGTAAAAAGAGCACCAAGCAATTTGCTGCGCATTCCACAATAGTTGGGGAATGGATTTCATGGATGTTTTTATCGGTGAAGTGGGAAGGGCGGGGAAGGGGAGACTGTTGATATTCGCACATTGCGCAGACTAGCTGCAAGTGCGTGTGTGAAGCAATCGTTGGTGGAATTTTTACTCGGCTCTTAGTGATGTAATCATCGCAATTGTTTTAGCAGCATAATTGCTGCACTCGTCTACAGAAAAATAGGACGATGGAATAGACCTCAAACGGAATAATATTCACACCGAACGACAGCCAAACGTACTAGTGTCCACACGAAACAACAGCAAAACGTAGGCTACTAATGTCCAGTTGTACACACGAAACAACAGCCAAACAGATTAAATGTCCACACGAAACAACAGCCAAACAGATTAAATGTCCACACGAAACA